>JAVTVJ010002440.1:0-139768 GCA_034509425.1 Eopsaltria australis
GAGACCAGAGAATATACAAATTCACTGTGACATCAGACAGGTATCTGCAAGCCAGGTAAGGTAGGAGCAATACAAGTGCCAAATACAGATGACAGAGGCTTGACTGCTTACTAGATATATTGAGGCCTTTATAGCATTCTTTCTTACAAGCAAAGGTATCCTGGTGACGAAAGAACAATTTTCTATCGTGGTAGTACATTGCTTGGTGATCCACCCTTTCCTACATGATATAAATATTTATTAATCATCTCAGCTGCTGTTTTTTTCTTCTCTTCTCTATGGGTGAAGGAACGTGAGGTCCTGCCTGACCAACTCGACCTCCTTGTATGACCAGATTAGTTGCCTGGTAGATGAAGGGAAGGCTGTGGATGTTGTCTACCTGGACTTCAGTAAAGCCTTTGACACCATCTCCCATGGAAAAGCTGTCAGCCCATGGCCTAGACAGATGCACTCTTTGCTGGGTTAAGAACTGTCTGCATGGCTGGGACTGGAGAGTGGAAGTGAATGGTGAAATGAATGAACCAGAAACTTGCCTGTTTATTTCAAGATATAACGATCTTTATTAACAGGCAGCTGACTAATCAAGGCAACAAAAGCTGGGAACTCTTGGGAATCGCAAGTAAGCATCGACCCTATGATAGAGTCGGGTCACCTCCTTCTAAGTCCAACAGCTTCCACAGGAGGGACCCCAGGGGCTCTGGGAGCGGTCTTTTATTCTCAGTCCTCATTTGGAAGAGCCGGCTGTGTTCTTACCGCTCACTGGTCTCTAAGTCCTTACAGTTGACGCCCTATGGTCTTCTCACTGGCTGGTTCTCATAACTGCGGTGACATAATGCACGATGTAATTCTTTTCTAGAAGGTTCCATGTGGCTCAGCTCCTTTTAGCAGCTTCTAGCAGCTCCCCACCCCCTGCAAGGGTTTCACATCCCTTAGTTAACAGTACATTGATCATAACAACAACTCACATGACTGTTCAGTCAATTCAATTCATCATATTATAATTAAAACATTATCATTAACATTCAACTCCCTTAAAACCCCGAATTGGCCATAACAACTCACCCCTCTTTTTCTTTGATTGAGCTTCGCTCGCATCATGATTTCATTCCCATTCAACCTTATCCTCATAATCTCTAGATATTTTTAACTGGGCATTGTCCAATCAACTTTTGTTTCCAGTTTCCCACACCACATTTTCCTCCTCACATACTTCTAAATTACTGAAGTCAATACACACGTCGGGTCGGGGTCGTTTGAGTTCTCAGCACCGCATGTCTTCTCTCTCCCCTGTACAGTGGATAATAACATGTTTTGCATGGAATGATGTTGCCCTCTTGAATACTTGCAGCCGAGATGCGTATCATCCCTCCAGGAGCTGTCCTGATGGTGCTGCACAAGCTCCTTTGACAGCACTCAGCCCACCCTGCAGGTGGGTGCAGGCAGACAAATCCTAAACGACAACTAGAAGCAAAGACACGGGAGGCGTCTTCTGTATTGAAATCTGTTTATTAACTCCGCACACGGAGGGGTCCAGGGACAGAAGAACCAAGAAAAAAGGGCTACACAGACTTTTATACTGAGGGTGACAAGGGGTGGGCAGAACAGTAACAACTAACAGGATGAAAGTCCAAGGGCAGAGATAAGGCAGGGTTACATTGACCAGTCCAATGGGAGAGGAGGGGGGAGGGGAAAGGGAGCCAGAGCCAGTGGGCCATCGAGTTAGGGAGAATCTTCTGGAACCTTTACATACTGATCAGGGGTGGAGGGCCAATGGGCTAGCCAAACAAGCAGGATTAACATAATAGACTCACATCTCTTGAGAGAGAGGCCATTCACCATTGGAAAGGGAGAGACCTCATACTTCAGTACTGTCCCACCAAGGAGCCCCGGGCTCTTTGGGACCCTCTGATTCTCTGATTGCCCCACTGCCACCACTGATAGTCACTAGTGCTGTCTCCCAGGGATCAGTGTTGGGTCCAGTCCGGTTTAATATCTTTTTTGATGATCTGGATGAGGGGATTGAGTCTTACTATAAATGTGGGATTGCTTGAGGTCTGTGACAGACCCAGTGCGCCACGTTTTCTGGAGGCAATCTGCCTGAAGTGTCCCTTGGAGCTGTCCTGGCGGGGTTCTGCTGATCCCTGCTGTAGGCACTGGTACTGCTGGCCAGGTGTTCTCCAAGGTTCTTCTCATGTAGAGCCCTGTACCAAAGACAGAGAGGCAGGAAGGGGTCTTTGCATAGAGTTCCGTGGGATTTATTGAGGGTCCGCACACGAAGGGGTCCAGGGGCAAAGAACGAAGAACAAGGTCAAACTTTTATACTGAGGGTTACAAGGGGTGGGCAAAGTAACAATATCCAATCAGGTGAGGGTCTAGGGGTGGAGACAAAGTGGGGTGACATTACATAAACCAGTGGGAGAGGAGAGCAAGAGGAAAGGGAGCCAGGATCAATGGGGTATGGAGTAGGGGAGAACTTTCTAGCATATATTGCATATACAAAAGGGGCGGAGGGCCAACGGGCCAACTAACAGGGGAAGAATTAACATAACTGAGTGACATCATTGTGGGGAGGAACATAGCAGCAACATAGGGCGATGTTGCTCTCAATGTGGGCTAAACCATTGCAACATCTCCCTCTTTTCTGTTTTAAAAGGCAGGCTCCCTCACAGATTTAACTAAAACCCTTTTAGGCAACTAAAAAGGTGTAAGGATTAAGCTCTTGAAACAGTAATTATACATGAAAGATAAAAACGATCAAAAATACTCCTATACACATAAATTACAAAATGACTAGAAACACCTGCAAAACTCCCTCAAAGGGAGACAAGCCATCCCCTGAGTCCCTAAAATCCCAACAAGTCCTATGTTTTGCTGGTGGTGCTGGATGTGGTGAACTCTTCTGGGGGGACGAGGCTGCAATTTCTGCACCATCTATCAGGGTCTGCGACCACCCCTTTTCTGCAGGCTGGGTCAGGTGCTTCTGTCAGTCACAGCACTCATAGTTGCAGAAGTGTCTTCAGTTGTTACTGGATTAAGGAGGTTGGTGGGGTTTGGGGTAGGTGTTTCTGCAGGGGTCTTAAATACAATCAGTAAAGTCATGATAAAACTTATTGATTCTCCCCTCATCGATTTTCCCTTTAAGGGTCTGGATAGAGTATGGGAGGAGTAAAGGGTTATGGGGTAAGGAAGTACATGAGGTGAGGTCAGAGGGGTTCAGGGGTCAACTGGGTTTTAAACTGTAACATGTTCCTGGGGGTGGGGAAAGGGGAAAAGGAAAAGGGTAGAGGTAGGGACAGTTAAACAACAGGAAAGGGGAAATTACTTATTTAAAAACACTGCATTTCTTTGCAGGGTCCGTCCTTTGGTAATTTGACACTGCACTTCTTTGCAGGGTTTGTCATTTAGTATTTTTGTGCTGCTACACGGTCCTTGATGTAGTGCCCTTATAGGGTCTGTCATATAGTGGGACTAGCCCCGCACGCAGTAGGAGCAGCCCCACATGCCATTTAGTGAGACCAGTCCCACTATACAGTTTAGTGGGATCAGCCTCGCACGCATTTTAGTGAGACTAGTCCTATCATATAGTTTGACAGGACTAGCTTCATTGTATACTTTAAAACCAAAACAACTCTTTTATAGAGAAAACTACAAAAACAGTTGAAAATACAAAACCACAAAAACAACCAAAAGCATGTAACAACAAAATGGCTCAAAGCACCCACAAGATTACTCTCAATAAGGGAGGCAACCCATTCCCTGGGGTCTCAACATCTGAACAAATCTTCAAGTCATGGAGCCTGCGGCCACAGAGCCTACTCCTTCTGTAGCTCCAGCTTCTCTGTTCTGCGGGGCCACTGGTTGCATTGACATGTGGTTGATGCCAGCAGTGGGCAATACTCGCTTGGCATTCACCCTGGCGTGGCCCAGAAGGTGACACTGACGTGATCTGTCATTCTCCTCCGCATCCTGGCTCAGTGATCCACAGACTTGAGGCCTAAGGAGTCACTGCTCTCCTTCTCCAAAGAGGAGGGAGAGTGCTTGGCCATGGTATGGGATTTTCGGCAGACCGGAATGGTCTGATGTTGTGTGGCCATGGACACCAAGATGGCATCCTTCTGGTCACGATCACGCCCGGTCTCAATGTCGTGGGAACTGAAGTGAGTTGGTTCCCACACGTGGAGCCACCAGTAGAAGGGGTGGGGACAGTGGGAGAGGATGTGCAATACGCAGCAGGAAAGGGATTCCTGGTGGAAGGGGAAGGGTCAACACAGACCCACTGATTGACGGAACGGAGGAGTCAGGAACGGAGGAGGGTATGGGCACCATAGTATGCGCAAGGAAGGGCAGAGGGAGGGCGAGGAACGCCATTTTGTGTGACCAGGATGAGGGCAAGAAAACTTGGAACAGGAGACAAAATGGTGGGGTTGACCCTGGTACCCACACGATCTTTAACCGGGGGTGACAAAACTGGGTCTGAGGGCTGTGGAGAGAGGGTTAGGAAAGAGCCCAGGGTGGAGTGATCAGGTGCACCCGGGGAAGGGATCAGAGGGGACCAGGAGGTGTCAGGGAGACAGTAGCAACCCTGGACCATAAGGTGGGTTCCACCTCCTGGTTCCCCCTGCAGTTGGGCAGAGGGTTTAGAGTTTGGGGAAGGTGAGGGAGGGGATTTCATCTGGGGTTTAACAGTACCTGAATGCTCCCCTATCCTTTCAACAGCTTTAACATAGCATCAAATAATGGAAAAAACTTGGCAGTGGACAAATCCCTTATTCCTCACGTCTTGCACAACTAGAGCCCAACAGTATCCCAAAACTCCCCCATACGAACTGAATCCCAAATAACCAAAGGGAACTCAACAAAAATCCAATGAGCAAAGCGTTTTAAATTGCCCTTAGAAAATTTAAAATTCGCCCCAACAAGGAATGTATGAACTTGGGTGTAAACTTTCCTTTGGGCTGTGCTCAGCTTAGCTCCCATTTTAAAGCAGAAGCCCAAAACTCATCCCCTCTCCGAGACAGAAACAAAACTTATAAAGGCTCAGAAAACGACCCAAAGTGCCCACTGTGCACTCTCCACTCACTGGCTAGACTGAAGATCTTGGAGGGGTTTATTGGTGCTGGACTGGTGCTCCGGGAGCACAGGAGGGTTGTCAGTCGCCCTTCAGATTACTCTGGTAAAACCCAGGGCTCTCTTCAGGAAAGTGGTGGCACCAAGGCACTTTAGATCCTCCTGATGTTGGTGGCTGGAGATGCTCTCCAGGACAACGATCAGCTGCCACACATTGGGCGCCACTTGTAAAGGTCCAGCTGATGGTGGGTGCCCGGTGGCCAGAGCCATGACCTTGTGGAGTGCATCTCCACAACGCAGCTGGTCTGCAGGACTCTCCGAGGCCACTCACACGCAGTTACACTCAGCAGGGCGATACAAGCACTCAACAACAAGGAGGTTGGAAGGGTCTTTTGTTTGTTGCCTTCACCCTGAGGGATCTGGAATAGAACCTAGCTCAAAGTGGTCAGTGACAAGGACCCAGACAAAGGGGAGCCTAGCTGTTATGTACTGGGGGGTGGGGGGGGGGGGGGGGTGGAAGCAACAACATCCAATAGGAATTGGCTTAGGGGTGGTACGAGGATGACTTACAGGTTGGGGAGCTAATGGTGACAAACAGAAGGTGTGGCTGGGGATTACAAACCAATGGGGTATCGTACAGAGGAGAACATTCTGGAAGAGCTACTTATATAGGTATAAGGGGTGGGAAGGCTGTCGGGCCAGTCACGATAACAGAACGGGGAAATATCTACATAACTGTCTGGGGCAGTGTGGGAGAGCTAATTTCTGTCACCCTAACCGTGAAGGTTGGCACAGCCCCCAGGGGGCCGTGCCTCCAGTAGGTCCTCGCAGTAGTCGGGTCTGCAGGCTGGGTCCCCACGGAGATCTGGTCGGCAGGCCCACCGGCCTCCACAGACGTGTACATTTCATGGTTTGGTCTCCCAGTTTATAACAGTCAGTCCAAGCTAAATGCTCTTTTCCAAAATATATTCACTGCTGTAGCACACACCAGGAAGGAGGGCTTATAAGAGTGATGTGATGATGCCTGGATGCTGTGTTAAACAAAGGATGTCACTCTAATATTAAAGTCACTGTATGTATCAGAATATTTGTATTCTGACAGAATTTATAATGTACATAGTAAAACAAGAATATGTAATTTCACAAATGTAACTACTCAAATGAGCAGCTGAAAAATACATAGAAGTTTATAATTCAAAGGCAGTAGAAGAAAAAAACTCTGCCTTTACTTGTCCATCTCTTCCTCTTTTTGTATTCTGTATTTCTTTTTCTCATTATTGTTACCATGGCGTTTCCTGAAGAACTTTCACAGGTATTGATTCCATTTTGGCTATCACCACCTGTCATTACATGTACTTACTCAGTCTCCTGTTCCTAAAATTAACATGGCCTGCTATATTTTAAATGAGGTTGTAGATTTACAATATAACTGACAGTATCAATTAGTGGTTAAGATCACACTGTCTCTCTTTTTCCACTGACCTCTTCCTCACTGTCAGCTTTCTTTTAACACTATTGCCACATCATTCAGTTGAGGCAATTATAGTCAGCTGTACCAATAAGTTGCATATTATCTTGCAGAAAATAATAAAAAAGAAAAAAAAGAAAGTAAAAAGAAAGGAAAAAAGGAAGGGGTGCTCCAGAGTATAAAGAATTGGAAGCAAATGGAGAAATCAGGGGTTTTGCTGTCTGTGTGCTGCGCCCTGAGTCTGCAGTTGGTTTCTGTGCATGATGTAAATAGGTTTAAGAAGTCACTGTTACTTCCCCAGAGTCAGTACGTGTTGAATTGAGTATTGAATAAACTTATCATGCCACTGCTGAAACTCGTGTGACTTCAAAACATGAATTAGTGCAGTGATCAAATAAATTAGAAGGGAGAAGCAAGGATGGACCATGCCTGCTGTCAAAAGGTCATTTTCAAAACAGCACTTAACTAATCTTTCTTGTTTTGAAGTCATTGTACGTCAGGCAGAAATGATAAGGCATCCAGTCCACTAGATGGAAATGCTTCCGTGTTCAAAATAATTGCAAATTAGGAAAGTATTTGGGCTTCACCAGAACTTGTATCAGGTTTAGAACCAAAGTCCATCTATACTAAAATCATAAACTTTTCTCTATGAAACTTTTGATATTAGCCTGTGCTGCGGTTTAGAGGTTTCAGGAATTGAAACCAGGTGGAAACACCAATTTGTTGTGGTTTTAATTTGCCTATTTGAGTTTTTTGGCTAAACACCAGCACACTTACCAAAATCACTTGATTTTTGTTGTGAGATAAGGACTAATAGTAGGCAAAGCAGGCTTGTACATTAAGGAATATTAAAATAATTTATTAACAGACTTGAAACAGGAATAATAATAATCAGGAATCAGAACAAAACCTTTAGAACACCTTTACCCCCCCAGACCCCCCAACCTCTTCATTTCTTTCCTGCTGATCATACAAAAGGCAACACTTCGACTTGTAGTTAAATACCACCTCTGGAAGCAGTTCTTTTCTTAGTTCATGTAGGGAGAGAAGTTTCTCTTGCTCTATTATGTTGATTCTCCATAGGAAACATAGTTCCTATGGTTGTCAACCTCCCAGTAAGCAACCCTCCAAAGGAAAAGATTTGCTGTTCTGAAACCCTTCCCACTTCAGTAGCTTTCCCAGGGCTACTACAAATGGACATACGATGGTTGTTGAGATACTTTTTTTGAGGATAAACATTTCTTTTACAGTCGCAATGAAATCCCCTTTTCTCCTTATTGGCAACACAAGTCTTCTATTATTCCCGGGGCAAGGAAATCTTATATACAAGAGTCTTAGCTTATATATAGAACATTACATCCCCCTTTTTTTCACTCCTTTTAGACCATTGTTCATATATTACAGGGTACATTATAGCTGAGTTTATCAACATGTTTTTACAAGAGAATTTTTCAGCCTTAAGGCACTCCTCATCTCTTCCTTTTCTAAATATAAGCTTTGCTACATTCATTAACTTGGAGTCTTTATGTTGTACCTGTTGTGTCTTCATTCATTTTCTTTCTGTGTGGGGGGAAAAAGGGATGCTCTGAAGTCCCATCCTGATATTGAAAGAAAACAGTTAATTTGTCTTTCAGCTGAGTGATGGTCACATGACCTCCGCCCGCGTTGTTCAAGTGTAGTGTGTTCAGCATTCGAGATGAGGGAGAGGAATTCATCGGTGCCATTCTCCATCCAAGCTGCGTCTCAGCTGCAGGGGGCTGGTGTGACCGTGTCCAAACTGTAGGGGGATTGCTGAGCTCTCTCTCACACCGAGCCGCTCTGCGGAACTGGCCTGGCGGGGCCACATCTGACTTGCAAGGAGAGGAGTTCACTTGTGCCCCTCTCCCGCGCTGGGCCACGCTGTGGGGCCAGCAGGACCATGTTCAAGCTTTACGGGGCCAGTCTCAGGCCCTCTTCCTGCCGCATTGCACCAAAACCAGCCCGGCCCAGGCTAGGCGGGGGCAGAGTCGGTAAGGCTCCTTGGTTGGGGGCAGCAGAATGAAGCCTCTCTCAGCTCAGGCAGAGCCGAGTGGAGCCAATTTGGTTCCCTCTCACATGGAGCCACCATTAGGAGCTGAAAGACTGGCCTGGGCTCCCTCTCCCCTCCCCACTCTGTGCTATCCTGGTTGGCAGCCCCAGGCCACATGGCCTGAGGGTACCTCATCAGATGGAGGGGAGAGAAAGTGAGTCTTTCCTCAGCAAAACAGAAATTTAAAAGAGAACTTCTCCAGGTTCTCTCCTGGCTTTATGAGTTCTGGAGGCGGAAACTGTAATACCTCCTTTTGGGTACCTCATTTCTGGCTCCACCTTCTTTCTTCTGTACCGGGGGTTTTCGACTATGGTTGCTCCACGACAGCCTGTAACAGTAATGTTTTTGTCTTCTGCACAGCAAAAGGATTTGGAGGGGGAAAGTCATTCCACAGTATGGGTACACAGGTTTTACTCTACCTTCCCAACGCTTACTGCCCGATTGCAAGAACAAGATTTGACAGTTACAGCAAATCAGGCACCCACTCTGACTTTACACACTTATAAAACCAACAAGGCCATTACTTTTGCCAAAAGCTACCAAAGCTATCTGGCTGATCTGGCTCCTGCATATGAAACCATAGAAAATTATGGTATTAAATTTGAAAGGGTGCTTTCTTCCTCCCTGTTTCTCCCCTTTATCCATTTATACTTGTGAAAATGAAGCTGAACAAGATGTTCTTGGTGTAAAAAGAGGAGGTGACTGTCGCTTGCAGTGTCCTCCAAAGACTAAACACTGCAACCTTCCCAGAGGCGTCCCTCTCAGAGCTGCCCTGGTGGTGCTTGCTCCACAAGTTCCTGTGACAGCGTTCAGCCCACTCTGTCAGTGAGCGCAGGCAGAAAAATCCCAACTGACACTGGGAACAAAGAGGCGGGAGGGGTCTTCTGTACAGAAATTTAAGGTGTTTATTCTTCCACACACGGAGGGGTCCAGGGAGAGAAAGACCAAGAACCAAGGAGTGCAGAGACTTTTATATGGAGGGTGATTACCAATCAGGTGAGGGTCCAGGGGCAGAGACAAGGTGGGGCAACACTAAACAACCCAATGGGGAGAGGAGAGGGGAGGAGAAAGGGAGCCAGAGCCAATGGGATGTCAAGTGGGGGAGAACTTTCCAGAACCTATTACATATTTAAGAGGGTGTGGAGGGCCAACGGGCCAACCATCAGAGCATAATTAACATAACAGGGCAACATCACTTGAGGGAGAAACCATTCACCATTGGAGAGAGGGGAAAACTTTATACTTCAGTAGTGTCCCACCAAGGAGCCCCAGGTTCATGGGGACCTTCCAGCTCTTTGTCTGCCCTAGTGGTTACTTCTACTGCCACCACAGGTGACCACGTTGGTAATATACTTGAGAATTTCTGTTCAGTCTTAACAATTTAATTTCTTTACATTCTAAATCAATTATTTTGGTCTTGGTGGTATCATGTTATTATCATTGCAATCATTATTTCTTTACACATTTTACATAGCTTCCAGGAGATTTCAGGAAATACCTATTTCGTTTTCTCTTGTTTGTTAAAGTTTTGTTTAGTTATTAAAAATTTAATCAATTTTTTTTTTATTTTTTCTTCCTTTAGAGTTGTTTTACTAGAGGTTCTGCTTTATCTTTTCCTTTATAATATTTTTTCCTTCACCTTTTACAATGATAATTTTACCTTCATGCTTTCAAGGTTATTTGATTAATTGTTTTTCTGAGAGTATTTTTGCATGGTCCATTCATCAGGATATATTCCATATGCATTCTTTTAATATTCCCTGCCAGTTCTTGTTCTGTTAATATTTCTCTCTTTCTTATCAGTCAAAATGCTAATACTTTCCCCATTGTGATGGTCCTGCTGGAATCTCATTAAACCATGGATCACACTTATTGCAGAAATACAAATTGTTGCCCATTTCCTCTCCTATTAAGAAACACATCCCCTTCCCCTTCCCCTTCCCTTTCCTTTGCCCACATTCCTTTTCCTAGCACAGTTCTATTTGCAAGCAAAATTAATCCTGTGCTGAAAGGTGCCATCTTTCTCTTTCTCCCCAGGTTAGCTATTGAACCAGCATTTGGGTTTTCTGGAGAAGAGCAGATTCTACCTTGAATTCTTGCTCAGAGTTCAGTGTTCTGGGAGCACTACAAAAGTACTGCATATATTGGAATGATGTACCAAGAAATGCTGTGCACTAGGGCAAGACGAACAGAAAAACACAATTCTACACTTCTGCTGTCATGTTTCCTGCACCTGAACATCACAATAGCCCCATCTGCACTTTTCACAATATTCTTTGTCTTTCTCTGATCTCTGGATGAGAAATTGACTCAAGTGACTTGCCAAGGCCTTATAATGAGATTGAAACTTTCATTCTTTGAAATTTCCTTTAGCAGACTCTTGTTGACTGCCAATTTGTTGATCACATTTAATGCTCTGTCTTTCCACTACTATGTGGCTGAGGAAGGTAGACACTCCAAGAAGAAATGAGTCTGCCTTCTGTGATGAACTTTGGAAAACATGTTGCTAATTGCCATGGTTGTGAGTCTCAGTTTGACTGATAGATCTAGGAGACAAAGCACCATCTCTGAAGTTTACAAGTGAGCCCTCTGGCTTTCTCACTGAGTCACCATGCCAACCATAAGTAGCATTTCTCACTAAATGGGTAATATGGCTCTTCATCCTTCAGTGCATGTCGCTATATATGGTTTATAATGCATTAATTTTAGTTTGCCTTAGAATACGGTTGTCCCCCCCTATTCATCAGACTAGGCACATATATATGAATTAGATTTGGGCATAGAAATCATACTGTAGAACAGTGTCACTTTTACACTGTAACTCTTCATGTGATTTTCTATGTTATTTTTGTTGTTTTACCAATGCATGGCATTTTAATTAAATAATGCATTTTAACAGTATAAATTTTAATTAAAACTGGTCACATTTTCTTATCAGAATGTACAGTATATGGCACTCAGGTGTGATTTTTTAAGGTTCTCAATACTGGAACTATTTCTATAACACAAAATACCAACAGAGTGTCAAATAATAAGAGAGTGAAGTTTTAGTATGGAAAAAATGGATGTCCATATATTGATAAGTAACTATTTAAGGTTTTGTGAAGCTTATGGGATTCTTCTATTAACATTTTTGTCAGAAAATTAGCATGTCTCTCAGTGTGAAGTTCTGTCACTCATGGAAATGCGTATATATTGTGTCAATGTGCTGTGTCTCTACATAAAATACAGGCTTCTTATAGTACTGACATAAGTGAACGGAAATTTTTATCTCTGAAAACCATCATACTATTGTCTTCCTGCAAATAGGCAACTAGTAAAAAAATAAAATAGAAACCAGTCTCCATTAATATCTCCAAGGTCTATGTGCTTAATAAAAAAGTGTTTAAGGAAAAGAAGGACCAGCAGTAGATGTGGGTTGTTTCAAAGACTGCTTACACAAACTCAATCCATACAGTTCTGTGGGACCTTGGCAGGGGACCTGAGTCAAGGCTGGTATTCTTGTAAGGGCACTGTCAAATATGTTTGAACGTCTGTGGAGATTAGTGTAGATTATCAACAATTTGAGAAAGGCAAACTTTTGAAACATCATGCCCAGTTTCAAAAAGGACAAAAAATGTGGTGCAAGAAACGGCCAGCCAGTCAGTTTGATCCTTGAAAGAGTAATGAAGTGGATGCTCTTGGGGAACATCTCTAGGCATACAAGGGAGAAGCAAGTAATGGGAACAGTCACTGTGGCTTGAGCAGAAGCTGGTGCCCCACCTTGCTGCTTTCAGTGATAAAATGGCTGTATTTATGGATAAGGAGGGAACAGGAGATGCTAGCAGAGCTTCCAAGAATTTCCTAAAATGTCCTTGAAGCCAAGCTGCAAACTAAGTTGTCTGGATGGCTTTCCTATCAGGTAGCTGGGCATTTTGGCTCAGAGATGGTGGGAACCATGCTGTGTCTGCCTGGAGGCTGATACCTTATGGTGTCTCCCTGTTTATGATCTCTGTCTCCTCCCTGGGTGCACTCTGTCAAGATGTCAAGAGCAAAGACCAGTTGATGACGACACATTTTCAAATCCCTCTTTAAACAAGAATTTGAGAAAATCAGTTTATTTCTTTATTTTTACAAAATATATGTTAACTGCTGTTCTGTTGGCAGTGCTTCAAATACTCTTGATGAAAATCAGCATCATGAGTCTTGAAAATAAATTAGAAAAACACTTCAGGTGATGAGGAATCCTTTTCCTACTTCCTTATTGGTTCAAGGTTCCTTTTTTGGTGGAGTCTAATCTACCATTTTACTTTTCTTTTGTTTCCTTTAGATGCAATATTCAATGCTTTAGAATGACATGTCAAGTGCAGTGATGTTTACGTTATTTAAAGAGTTTTTAAAACTGGTTTAATATTTTTTATGGATACTGTTTTCAAATTTTTACCTAGATAAAAAGTAAATGTTTTCTTTATTTTTTAATGAAAATGTTAATTCAGTGGGAAATTCAATAGCAAAGAAAGATAACTTATCTACTACAGAGATGTATTTATCCACATGCCTATTCAAGAGTAATGTCAAGGGAAAAATTAAGCAGTCAACAATTTTTTCTCTTGGAGAAAAATCATAGTTCTACACAAACTACCAGGGTTTTAAACACAGTTATTTTAAAAATTATGAGTTTAATAGTGTTCAAATTGAGTAGATATTAAATTGAAGCTGAAAACCATTCTCTGTGTGTAGAAAAAGATGTGGTTTTTGTAACAGTTAAAATGCATGAATGTTAGGCCCTCAGAGTAATAGAACAATCTTAGCAATAGGATGTTAAGAAATTCTAATAAATTTTGCTAACTCTCACACGTATTCTTTTAGGATCCACCCTGGCACCTTGTACATGTACCTGGCACCTCTTCTGTGCTACTTGGCATTATCTTAATTCTACAAGTGGAGATAACTAATTAGTTCATTTTTGGATTTACCCTTTTTCTGTCCATGGCCATAAGGCAGCTATCCAAATAATTAGATTCTCTGACCTCTTAAATTAGATTTGACAGCATTTTTCCATCTTTATTGACCCTCTTCTTCACCTTAGCCTAGAATAAAGCTAGAGACAGAAAATTTAAATTAACATAATATTTATTTGAAAAGTACCATGTCTAATGCAGAGCTGTCTAATGCAGATATTGTGCTGCCTAACCCTTGCCTTCCAGAGATCCCAAGAGTACTTTATACCCATGTTCTAAATAATTTATTCTCAGCCCAGATTTCACAAATGCCTAAACTACAGCACTTTTCACTTTTATTTTGAATTAACAATATTCAGATATGAATAATGTCTTTTAGATAGAGCCTTGTGATATGATCTGATTACTGGGAGATGCATCTGCATGAATTAAGATGAGAGATATATATGAAACCATATGCTGAAGTCAATAATACAGATTTTATTCAACAGTACATGTGAGGTAGAGAGATAGAAAGAAATAGAAAAGAGGAAGAGGGGGAGGGGAATAGAGAGAGAGAGATCAAGTGAGCACCTGTGGATCCAGCTACCTCCCACTGGTCCTTCTTCACCCTGGGCATCTCAATGGTGGGGATCCTGGAATCATTCTTTTGAGGGTACCACCTTCATACAGTTCAAGTTCCAGGCACCTATGGGGTGGATGCTCCCATGGGGTAGGTGTTCCCTTAAGTTGGAGTGGCACATGTCTGAGCAGTTGTTTTCCTTCGCACAGTTTGCCACAGTGGGAATTTTTTGTCCAGATGCATTGACTGGGATGTGCTAACCAGATCTCACATTCATCAGCAAGTTCATTGTCACATTTCATTTAAAAAGGATCTTAAAATTTTCATGACCTCAGATCTTCAAAAGGAATTGATCAGTCTTGCTGAAATAGGATCATCTATTGGAATGATCAATAGACCTTGTCTCAAAAGATTTCATTTATGAGGAAAAGAAAAAAAGGATTTATTACAAACAAAAGTCTTGGGATCATGATGGATCTATGGCTATCTATATATGTGGTGCTCAAATGTCCAATAACTGACATTTATTTCTTAATTAAAAGGAAAAAAAAAAGAGAAATGGACAGTTTTATACTGGATATTAATATCTGAGCACAAGAACCCAGGGGAGGAAGTTTTTCAAAGGTGAATAAGGACCAACAACAAAAGTCTTGTATTCTCTTGCCCGAAGAATGATATAATCAATTGGACTGTTATTCTGCAGGCACACACCCACCCTGCAAATGAAGAGATGTTCAAAACCAAAGGTGTTAGAGCTGCAGCATCAGTCCTTCCCATAAAATATAAAGCTTTAGATAATTTGCACATAGCTGTAAGATTTTAATAAAGGAAATGACAGGCAGAAGAGTTTTAAATGAAGGAACAAAATAGTTGAAGCTGAACCTTCAGAACTGATTTGATGTGCCTGTAAGCAAGGATGTTTTGCTTAGGTTTAAGGCTGAAAGGAAGCAATGTTATTTAGATGAAGCACTGGCTAGAAAGTGTTCTGGCTCTTATTCCATTAAAAATATAGCTATAGGTCAAGTCTCCCTGGTAAGACAATAATCTTTTTCACTGGGCAGTTTTGATTCATAAATAGTTCTTTGCCTTTAATCTAATTAAGTAGAGAAGAAAGCAATTTGCTTTCGTGTAAGAAAAAGGATTACTACATTATCTCTTTTGTGAGATACGACAGAACAGCAATGAGCTGTTTCATCATAAAATTTCCGACTTCTAATTATTAGTAAATTCAAAAGAACCTTCACTATTTATTAATTGTTTCAACAACTCCTTTTCTGAGATCTTTGTTCACCGAACCTCAATCCTGCCTCAACTCAATCTCTCACTAGTGGATGGACACTAAATTCCCCTGTGTGTCAATCAGTTGTGGTTCAGCTCTGGTGGAGAGAACTTATAAACTAAAAGTGAGAAAACCCTTGGGTTAAGATAAAGACAGTCTGACAGTAAAAAAAAACATCACCACCACTACCACCACAACAAAATTAAAAACCCCAAACCAAAATAACCAACAAAACAAAAAAACTCAAATAAAAAATAACCACACATTAAAAATCAAAGCCATAGAGGGAAAAAAGTGATTAAAAAGCCCTTTAATTTCTCACTACCAGCCAACTAGTGCCTAGCAATAACAGTCCTGATGTACTTGCTCTTCCCCAAGTTTTTATGACTGAGTATTATTCCACAATATATGGGGTAACCCTTCAGACAGTTGGGGTCAGCTGCCCTTCCCGATTTATGCCCCAGCCTGCTCACTGGTGGAGTGGGGTGAGGAGCAGAAAAGTCCTTAGCATGCTGTAAGCCCTGTTCAGATGTAACTAAAACATCGTTGTGGTATCAAGTATGTTTTCAGCACAAATCCAAAAGACAGGCCCATAAGAGGACTGCAAGAAAAATTAATTTTATCCCAGAAAAATCAGTATGAAATTTTGAAATATCCCACCAACCAGAATCAAGTACAATAGTATCAAAAAGCTTACTTATTTGCTTATTTATTTATCTTACAAAGGGTACCATCACATGACTGTGATTTTCCCTTTTCCCACTTCTCTCCCTACAGGAAGTGTGATCTCCTCCTCCAGGATGCTTGTGTGAGGAACCAGTTTAATTCTGATTTTTGTCTCAACATTGTTTGACCAGAGGTATGTGGGACTACACAGATGCCATATGCAAGAGGCAGCCAGAAGAAGATGGAGAGAAGCTCTATCTCTGTGGAGACTTTGCCTTGACAGCCATTTCATGTCTCACATGGCCTATTGGCAGTCAGTATCCGTGAGGAGGAGAATGGCAAGGACACTGTGACCTCTAGAAAAGTTCTCTAGTTGATTGACAAAAAGTCTCCACCAATGGACTGCAGTCAAATGCTTGAATGGTCAATGGTCTCCGGCCAGCCAGCAGACATTGGGAGGAGCCAGGAGATTTAAAGTAACTGTGTCACAAGCTGTGGAGCCGGATGCTTGGGGGGACACTTGGCTGGATGATGGGCTCTACCTTTGGCTTGGCTTGCTGACTTCACTTTACTGACTGACCACCTGAGACCACCTCCAAGCCTCATCCCACCCTACCACTTCTCCCTCACCTGCCTTTTCTGTTCTTCTTTAGTAGGGCAATGCACTTTTGATTACCAATAAATGGTTCTCAGATATAATATCTGCCTCATTTGGCTTAATTCTGTCCTAGGGCATCTGTTTTGAAAGAACTCTTCACAGTGGAACATGACACCTTGTCCATGTATTGTTTCAGGACCAGCGTGAACGGTTTTGACAGTAATCTGAACTTTTTGCAGAAACTCAGAATTGGGAGGATCTGGCTGCTGTAAAGTCAGAATGCTGAAATATTTGTGTGTAACACACCAAAAGCATCTCACGCACAGAGGAAGACTGTCACTCTTGTACATAGGCGTTGTTGTCACTTATTTTAATTTATGCTAGAAAGATTCTTTTCCTTTCCTTTTCATCCTCATCCTCTCAAATTCTCTTTATTTTCCAGATTTTCAGGCCCACCTTCTGAAATTATACCTTTAACAATTTTCCAGTCTTGATATCTTTTTTTATATACAACAGACTCAGTATATTAATTGCATTTTACCACAAAAGGCTTTTCCATCCTGCAACCTTCTTTGCCACACATTGCTATTTACATGAGTAAAATCAGCAGTTGAGATAATTCAGTTTGCTCTCTTCGACAGAAGTGTGCCATGTATGGCTGCTAGGAAACACAATCTTACAGGCCAGAATAAAGCAACAGCCAGCACAGCATTTGAAATAAGTCCCACCTTAACAGACAGAGATACAATTTCTATAAAAAACACCAAAACCCAAAAACCAATGCAAAATAAAACACCACCACCAACCAACCAACAAACCTACCAAAAAAACAAAGCAACAATAAAACAAACAAACACACAAATGCAAAACCCAACAAAACCCCCCAAGCCTTTGGAGACACAGAGAGTGTAACATCAATGTTTAATTGCTAAGACTAACTCTCTAATTGCGGGCCTGACCATGTAATATCTGCTACTCTAATGTCTCTGTCTCAAAATAGAGCTCTACTCATCTGTTGATGCAATGATGGAGAGCAAGTGCCTGATCTTTAATTTCCAATTTAGCAGTACTTGCACATCAAAATATGTATATCTTCCAAGAGAGTGTCTCTAAAATTTTCATTATTCCTCTCTTATAAAAAAAATGTATTTAGTGTATCTAAAATAAGTAAAATATTTAAAAAATATGTGGCATCTACCTTTCTTTTTAAAGAATAATAAACTGAATTTTACAGAAGAATAAAACAAAGTTATCTTGCCCCACAAAAATACCACTTAAAATTTATTTTATGCTGTGTTTTTAAACAGTTACTTATAATCTATGCTAATCAAACTCTCTTTCTCTTTGGGAACATAACTGCCTTCTTCTTTTTGCTCTGTTGTTTACTAGAGAATCTTTGTGTAGTTTCTCCTTCTATCTTTGTATTGCAAAGAAGGCAGCTCTTGATTTACCAGGTTTAGTAAGGTTCAGCCTCGGGGTGTGGTCTCTAATTCAACTGTTTCATACAATTCCAAATTAAATGAAACTTCCCCTAAAATAAAGAGAAGCAGAAGACCTAGTAGTAGAGTGTTGGAAACCATATGAGTAAAGTCTTTTAGGTTTCCTTTTACATGGCAGTCATTGGGCATGAAATACAACCACATTTAACACTGAAGAAACCGAAGCAAGTATGTTTGCTTGATGTGAAATTACAACCCTGAAACCCTCTAAGAATGTGAGAGGTAGGAGGGACTGATCTGCTGTAATGTATGGTATGATTAATATTCACAATTTTTCTTTTTTTCAAATATATTTTTGTTGCTGTTGTTTAGTTGTACCGGGGGTTGGTTTTTTGTTGTTGTTTTTGTTCTGTTTAGTTTTGTTTTTTCATTTTAGAGGAGTAAATGTAGAAGCACTACAGCATTTCCTTCTGAGATGGAAAGTACTCGAGTTTCTCACAAGCAGTACTTGTCAGAGGAAGGTTTTAATTGTAAATTGCAAAAATATATATAAAATCATTTTAATCAAAGGCTTTTAGCAATATGAACAAAG
Organism: Eopsaltria australis; assembly: GCA_034509425.1. Taxonomy (NCBI): domain Eukaryota; kingdom Metazoa; phylum Chordata; class Aves; order Passeriformes; family Petroicidae; genus Eopsaltria; species Eopsaltria australis. The sequence continues at coordinate 18,680 of JAVTVJ010002440.1, forward strand.
GCAGCAGTAAGCAAAAATATGTTAGTGATTTGTAATCAAAGTCCATAGATTGTTATGTTTCTAGTTCACACAGGTAATGAAATGAAACAGAAAACTTTGCTGTATTTTTTTTATATCCTTCTAGGACATTCATATATATATAGATAGATGTATTTATGAAAAAGTATATTCTTTTGATATCATACTAGGATATCAGAGGGGCTGAAATGTATTGATCAGACTTTGCCCCTAGCACGGACATTCATAAGAGTTTTGTCTGAAAAGAATTGGATCTGTTCAGATGTGACTAAAACAATTAAAGGCCTAAGCCACCTTTTAACCAAGAGAGGCTATGATAAATGTCTTCTCCAGCAAATCACTCTGGAATGCTTGAGGTCCATAATATGCCTTATGTACATCAAATTGCTTTGATAGCTGTCAGTAATTTCACACTTCCAGTAAGCCTACGTCCAAGTATCGTGCTATTGCCTAGGGTATTTGCTTTTACAGTACATCAGATGTAATGGCTGCCTCTCAGCATTTCTATTTATTTTTCTATATATTGATGTTTCTGAAATTACATGATATAAAACTATTTTGCAGTGAGTTTCTTGTATACTTAAAACTTCTGTGGCTGTCTACTAGATCCCAAAATACCCCCAAAAACCTAAACCAAAAACCCCAAACTCAAATGTGTATAGTTTCGAATCAACTTGTGTTAAGTTCAGGTAAAATCCTCTCCAGTCAGACCAGAAATTCTGAGGTTCCTTCACATTGCAGTGGGGAAGATCTAGCAGAAAACTGATAGAAATGAAGACAACACTGCACTCACCCGAACACTGGATGGTCCAACTGTTGGCTGGCCCTGACTGACTTTGCCCACCAAAGCCACTTTATCACTCTCTTTCACCTGCAGGATCAGAGATAGAAAGTGTGAAAAAAGGCTCATGGGTTGAGATAAGGACAGAGAAAGATCTCTGACCAATTAACATCATGGGCAAAACAGACTATGCCTGGGTAATTAATCCAATTTATTGTTAATCAAATAACAGGATTAATGAGGGTAATGAGAAGTAAATCCAAATCTTAAAACACTTTTCCCTAACCCCTTTCTTCTTCCTGGGCACAATTGCAGTCATGATTTCTCTACCTTCTCCCCACCAGTGCCACAGAGGGACCAGGGGTTGCAATCAGTTCATTCCATATTGTATCTGTTTTTTCTTGCTTCTCATGCTTTCTCCCTGCTGTAATGTGGAGCTCCACCCACTGTTCCAGAAGACAGTCCTTTACAAAATTCTCCAACATGGGTACTTCCACAGGCTGTGGTTCTTCACAGATTGCTCCAGTGTGGGTTCTCTACCAGGCCACAGGTCCTGAGAGAAAACCTTCTGCATAGGCTTCCCTCCACAGGGTCATGATTTCCATCATAAACCTGCTCCAGTGTGTACTCTTCATGGACTGCAGCTTCTTTCATTGAACCTTCTCTGTTGTAGGGTCCTTCATGGGCTTCAGGGTGGACATATGCTTCACCATGGACCTCTACAGGCTGTAGGAGAATCTCTGCTTCGTTACCTCCTCCCCCTCCTTCTCCAATGACCTTGGTGTCTGCAGAGTGGTTTCATCACGTTCTCTCCCACTTCTCCCCATCTGCTGATGCACAGAAGTTATTTATCCTTTCTTAAATACGTTATCCCAAAGGTGCTACCACTGTCACTGATGGGGTAAGGGTTTGCTAAGCCTTTGAATATATCTCGGAATCTCACTGACTCCATTGGACATAGAGGCAGTTTCTGGTGTCTTCTAACAGAAACCACCGTGGCAGTCAATGGTCCCCTCCCTCCCACAGCACATATACTACATTATATAATGGTATAATGTGATATTTCTCAGCACATCACCTTGCTGGGAGGTCTGACATAGAAGACAAGAATCGAACTCTGAAAATCTCTGTGAAATATTTCTGGAAGAAGCTTAACGCATTACATCCACAGAATAAAGGAGGGGGTTTTTTAAGTTAAATCAAATATTGGTAAGGAATGTTTTACCTTTTTCCCTTTTTTGCCAAGTTTGTTTGAGAGTAGTGAATTTAATTTTTTTTCCCCTGCATGAAAACATAGTGGCTTTTTTTCCTTTTCTTTAACAGAAGTGGTCTGTGTTGAACATCGAAAACAGGCTGGGAAGCAGATGATAGGCACTAAATAGGCTGGTGAACACATCCATGCTTTAAAGTCTTTTGACTGAAAACACAGTCCAAGTGCCAAAAAAGAATGTACTGGGAAATTATGTATGTTAGCTGTGTAAAGTATTTTAATATAGAAGAGGCAAGCATGAGAGTAAACTGTTACTCAGTCAAAATTATCTAATTTACTCTCTTTTTTTCTCTCTCTTTTTTTTTTTGTAATAATAATAATCCTGCCAATCAAACTGAAAAATACCAAAGTGCAGTATTATGTGATACCTACGAGACATGAATGGAAGTAGAGATTGGTTAAATGGGAGCCTTGTTTGAATTAAAATCTAAGTATTGTATATAACTAAAGTAATGCTGGCAAGTGGTTGTGTAGAGTGGACTCAGTAAGTCTGACATGACTGCACTGAAATATCCTTCCAATAACATGAAAATTAATAGACTGAAAGTATATTTCCCATTATAATGTACCCAGTGACCCCTGTTGTTTCAAGATATATGGTGCTTGAGTAATTGCAGAATCACCAGTAGTGATATCTAACCTTAACAAGCAGGAATCTTCTCATTAAACTACTGAGAACAGTTCTATAGCTGTAACAGAGAAGCTTATATAATATCAAGAGAGGATAGTGCTCACATGCCTTTGTAGCCTGTGGTTATGCCTCTGCTTTCTGCCTGCTCTTTTTCCACAGAAGCACACTTCTGCATCTTTCCTTCCGGCAGGGAATTGGCTGTCTGAAAAACTTTTCTCTAATACCAGTAATGATAAGCATTGCATTACAGAATGATGAACACCTTCCCCTCAGAGCTGAAACCTTATTCTAACTCTGCCCAGGGTAATTCCCACCTGGGAAAGCTTAGTGCTTACCGAACTAAACGGGGTTTTTTGCATAGGCTGAGGTGAGAAAGTTTGACTAGAGACAGATGGCAGTTTGGTGGTAGTGCCAGGGCAAAGAATCAGTCAGTGAGTGCTGCTCAGCAGGCACTTGGCTCACCCTTTGCAGAATTTAGAACTTTCATACTGACAGAATGGCTGAGAATTCATTAATTTTATTTATATATATACATACAATTATTTTGAGAAAACAAGAGCTCAGAAAACATATCTGTTTCTATAACTTTTGATTAAATAAATCTATTTCTGGATTCCTTGGAGGATACTGTAAGTGCTATTTCTTCCAGGGTCCATTGCAGGGTAAACTGCAAAAGCTGTATTTCAATTTTGCTCATCTTTCTAATCTCACCTGCAGATGAATTCTCCCCTGAAAAAAATTCAGAAGTTCCTTATGCTTAGAGACTTCTTTCACCACAGAGGAAGAACTACAGCAACTTACACTTCTTTCGTACTTGTAAGGTTATACCTGAAACCCATATGTCTCTAACAATATTAAATTCTGCATATGACTATTTGTTGGCTATCTGTATATTGTATATTTGCATGTGTGCATTACACAAACTGGTTTAAAAACATTTAAATTCTCATGGCTGTAGCAATATGTTTTTCCCTAAAGAAATTAATTTGTGCTGTAAGTCTGACAGCACACTCACTGATACTGAGATATTTTTCAAGGCTGTAATTTTGTGCATTGCTTCTATAGAATCAATCTTCTTTTCATATTTATTTAAAATAAAGTTAACATCAGAAGTGTCGACATAGCATAAAGACAGAATAAAGGCTATATAGTCTCTATTTTCTGTATGTTCTAGGATGCTTCATTGCATACCAAAGGGAAGGAAAATAGTCTTCTGTTGGGAGAGAAACACAGGTATTTTACTGTGACTTTTTTTTTTATTTACAAAATATTAGAAAATATTTACTCTGGTGTTGACCACTAATTTTATTGCTTCATGGGTATCTTAAGCTCAAGGTATCTTATTTCAAAAATTACAAGTTTTGTTGCTCTTTAGGGTTTAGTTGGTGGTTTGGTTTTTTTTGTAATATAAATTGAGGAAGTTTGCTGCCTTTTGCTTCCTGTATAAACATTTAAAGCTGGGTTCAAGTATTTATAAAAACATGGAATCAAATTATGACTATATATATATTTTATTAATTTATTTTTGCTATTGTATGCATTCTAAATGCAGTCAGACATGGCTTTACAGTATAAATAGTCTGGGGATAAAACTGGGAATAAAGTTTAAGCTGCTGCTCTGGATTTCTTGTCAAATTCTGATGACAGTTTTATTGCAAGCAGAATTCAGTGGGGAAAATAAAAATAAAAACAACCTAGGACCATCCTGCCATATATCTCAGTGACAAAAATCAATCAAATAAACCATGTCATCTCCCTGAAGATGGCACCATAGTAACTCTGCAGTTCTCAATGTATAGAGATCCAACCCACATCCTGCCAATTCCTACTCTGCTCTTTCCCACCTTGATGGGTTTCTAGATTCCAGGGTACACATGTGTATTGCTGTATGTATAGTATTATATAATTATATTGTTTATATATTTACTAGAATTAATGTAATAAATATAAATATAATTTAGATTATAGAGGAGCCTTCCTGGTTTTGTACTGGGAGTAACTAGCCCAGAGGAGTATCTGTCATTATGACTGGGTCTGCACTGGCAGAAGGGAAGTCTTGTGGTAACAGAGGAGATATTTTAGATGATGTTAATTTTTTTTCTTTCAGTGCAATACTTGGCTGCAAGGTGTGTCCTGCCTGCAAGCTGGTGTTTTCTGCAGACTGGAAATTCAAATCATTTACTCAAATACTTGATCATATACCTGTCAATATCCCAAAAATACATGGCTGTGCTGAAGTTCAACCCAGATTATTCAAGGTTCAAAATTTAGTTTTATGTAATTGTTTCTTCTTGTCAATTCCAGAATTCCCAGGGGAATTTCCTTGGTACTTACTGAGGTTTCTGGAGGAAAATTATTGCATCAGGTACAAAAATTGTAGATGAACTATAAAAAAACCCTCCAAAAAAAAAACCCCAAAAACAAAACCAAAAACAGTGTAAGTTTAGGTTGCAACTTTTTTTCCTTAAGAGAAAATATCACCTTAGATATGACTGATTGAAGTTTTATGCATAATAAAATGTGGTCATACTGCTTTATTTTCTTTCAGATTCCTGCATGTTTGCCTGTTTTGATTAGGTTTAACAGTTGAAGTATAGTGCTGAGTTTTAAATGTCTTGTGTTTAAGTATTATTTTTTGCAAAAAATATTTTACCTTTATAGATTCCATCTCTGTTTCTTTACCCCACTCTAAATTAAAATTTAGTTATTTTATATATTGCTCTTCCACAATGATGAGGAGAGTGGTTTTAAGATTACATCTTCCCCATTTGGTTTTCCTGGTTCCATGTTTGAAGCTTGCTATTACGTCTGGTATTGAAGCAGGATTGCATCACAGAATCAAACATCAAACCCTTTGTGTTGGAAGGGACCTTTAAAGGTAATTTCATTCTAATCCTCAGGGAGCAGGAGCATCTTCAACGGGATCAAGTTCTGTCCAATCTGGTCTGGAATGTTCCCTTATTCACCACATCTCTGGGCATGGTTTCATCACAACCACCTTCATTGTAAAAAACATCTGCTTTATATCTAGCCTGAATCAACCCACTTTTAGTTTAAAACCATTAACCCTTGTCCTATCACAATAGGCCTGATAAAAAAAATCTGTCCCCGTCTTTCTTACAAGCCCCCTTTTAGCACTGGAAGGCCACCATAAAGTCTGCCCAGAGCCTCACCGACTCCACACTGAACAATCTCAGCTCTCTCAGCCCATCTTCCTAGAAGATAGTGCTCCAGACCTCTGGTTATTTTTGTGGCCCTCCTTTGGACCTGCTCCTGTCACTTCTACTGAGGACTCCAGAACTGGACACAGCACTCCAGGTAGAGATCCATGATCACTGCATCCCAGGTTGCCTCCAATCCTGATGTGACTGACTAGCTAACCTGCATTGGTAACCAACATCCCCTTTGACAGGGCTGTCTATTACCTGGCTTAAGAAGTTACCCTCAGTGCAGTCCAAGAATCTCCTGGACTGTCTGCTGTGGCTACTCTGAGTGAATATGCTTGCTGACACATTACATGCCCTGCAGGTTTGTTTGAGGCAGGATGTATTAAGTACAGTTCATATTTGAAGACTATGGTCAGTGCAGAGAGAGCAGAGCAAGAAAGGATCAGAAGTAAATGCAGTGACATTTTAGTGTGGGCAAATCTAAATAAAGCAACATCCAATTCTGCTAGTTTTAAAAATTTTTCAATTTGAAACCAGCCACTCTGGGTATTTTTATAAATCATGATAGCTTAAACTGCTTCAGCATGCTTTTTGTATAGTTTAGGCTGAGTTACCTACTGCTTACTTTCTGATAATTAAAAGATGACATACTTAGAGAGAGAGATTCTGAAAAGTTAGCTATTTCAATGAAAAGCATTAAGATTCTCCCAAAAACTCTTTTTGCTTAGAAACAGATTTTTCCTCATTTTTCCCTCCAGCATGAGGGACTAGTTGTTTTCTGAAATACTTTCTCTGTAAAAATGTTTTGTAGCACTGAAGAATTGTTCGCATTATTTCATATAAACTTGTATATTTCAGCTTACTAAAATATACATATAGTCAAGAGCTTCAGAATGTTCTGATACTGATACATCTCTGCTTTCTCTTCATTTGAAGAAAGAAGAAACTGGCTTATACATTTTTTAAAGGTTAAAAAAATGCTTGGTCCTCCAGTGACCATCTCAGAAATAAAAGCCTATTATCCCCTAGCTGAAAATGTACAAAGAACCTCAAGCATTAAAGGAGAAGGTGCCTGTTCTTCCAAAAGACACAATCCTCTTTGGAAAGGTGTTAACTGAAGTTAACACCAGTTAAAAACTTCAAAGAGAAGCTTTACCCTTAACATACAGAAATGGTGGACTTCTTTTCCTTTTTAACACCTCCGAGTTCGATCTGAATTGGATCCCAAGTAATTTAAAGTTATCAAATAACTGCAATGAGGACACACTGAAGGGTCAGGGAAATATTCTGAGGACAAAAGAAAAATCCGAAGCAAGCCCTTCAGAAATCAATAAGCCTTGAGAATGATAGCAAGTTCTTCCACATATATGACTTAAGGGATGAACATATTTCTAGATCAGACCAGTAAAGCAGATAAGCTAAAGTACAAGAACTGGTAACAAATAAAATGTTGGTACTCTGACACAGAAAAAGAACCAAAACAATATTTACTTTATAATAATTTTATCCTCTCCTGTTCTATTTCTGACCAGCAATATGATGGGTGATAAGAGAGACTACACCCAGTGAAGTAATTAGGTAATCCTTAATTTTCTACTGATGCTGCAGGCAGAGATCATCAAAACCCCAAACTATGTGACCAAGTAATTTTCTCATCTGGAAAACCAGCAGACTTTCATAGGGTCAGTCAAGTGAAAAGGCATCTAGTAGCTAAATAATATTAATGATCTAAGCACAGACTTAATTACATTACTAGCTCTCTGGAAACGTTTTGGGTAACAACTTTCTTAACACCTAAACCTTCATCTTCAAATTCACTTGATTTACATCATGATCAATTGTTAGATGTGACATCACTGTTACTGTTGCACTATGGTCAAGACTTGGGGGTGATGGTTACTCCATACAGAGAATGATTAGCGTGCAAAACCCCCGGTCTTATCTATACCATGTAAAAGCAGTCCATAAGCAAAGAAGGATTCATGAAACAAAGGATGGCTAAGGTCAGAGAAATTACTTGTCAGTTCTGGGCTCTGAATACAAATTAGCTTCTGGCCATGATAGCTCAGAACTGGATTCAGGAGAACAGAATTTCTGTTTTAGTCCTTCCCATTGTGCTCTGGCTAAGTCTGCCATTCTGTCAGGAACAACTAGGAAAAGAAATTAACCATCTGCTGATAGACCTTGTAGCTGTGCTCATCTGATGTGCATTTGTGCAAGAGTTCAAAAGAAATCGGACATGGTGCTTTAGTGAGAGTAAAGGAGCAATATGGCAATGAAGGCTATGGCTGTCATTCTGAACCATACTGCTAATAATCCAGGAACTCTGGACAAAGCTAAAAAATTCATGACCTACTAAGAGTTTGTGAATGAATCCATGGTTGTTCTTTTGTTTATCTGCGCCCAAATTCTATAGTATTATCCATTGAAAAACTGGATAACAATGTAGACAGTTAAAAATCTGAAATATCTGGCTTTTGCCTTATAGAAGCATAGAAGGATATGAATATATATGGAATGATTAATTTGGAGGAAATAATGACACATGGTAAAGTACTGGTGCATGCTTAGAATACTTCTGTGGTTGTGGTGAAATAGCAGGATAGCGGAGGACATTCTCAAAGGAATGATACCTGCTTTATTAATTGCATAGCCCTTCAAGTATTTAAGTATTTAAATTTTCAAGTGACTTTTTTCTCAGGCTCTCCATGGCAGTCCATAACTGTTAGAAATTGCTAATAATCTGACTTCAAACATTTTCCATGGATATACAGCCAGTTTGAGAAATGCACCGCTCAGGCCAGCTCTGCTCCTGCATCTGACCTAAGAGTACTTCTTGGAGGGATTAAGAGAGTATTGAATACACTATCAGGGGACTGTAATAGGAAAATGAACAACTGCAACAAATGAGTACTTTTGTCACAGAAATCTATCAACTACATGATCTTTAGGACAGTGTAGCTGTGAAATTTGTGGTTTTTAAACAAACAAATTCACAATCCCATAGAAAGCCTAAGATGAAGTGGAGGAAATCTGTTGGGTTAAACAAAAACATGAATCTTCTGATGGATGTCTATAGAACGGATTGGTATCTCTGACTCTCCCTGCTGTTATTGACCCAAGTTACCTTCCTATAGCAAAAATGTATCCTACTACTATTTGTTTCCCAGAATGTTTTCTTTATCTTGCAGCTGAAGTTAGGAGAAATCAGTTTCATGGTACTTTGTTAAAGCCTACTTGTGAAAAAAAGTTTCTGGGTATTTCACCATACCTTAGAAGCAACCTGCAGTTCCAAGCTTTCATGTATTCTGCAACGTCTGTACCTTTCTACACTATTCAGCAATCAAACCATTAAATAATATATTACAATAAACAAGTTGTAAAGTAAGAAACAGTAGAAGAATTCATAATGCAGCAGTTTTTGTGTCTTCTAGTCTTCAGTGACTGTTAAATCCTGGTATAACTCTCAAAGAGACTTCCTGCAAAAAAACCCTGTATATATACTTGAACATGTTGAAAGAATTAATTATATACCAAGTTTCAAAAAGACAGTGTAGATTGCTTTTATATTTTTCCATATTCAGTAGTTTCTCTGCCTTGTCATAAATGCAAAAAGCAGAAAATGAAAAATGAGAAATTGACTTCTGAACTTCTCAATGTAATGAAAAAAACCAACTTGTTCCTGTGTTTGATAGGAAAAAGGTAAAAGGCATCATAGTGGGATCATCTAATGATAATGAGTGTGAGTTTATCAAGTTTATAACCTTTAGAAAGATATAAAAATGTATAAATAATAAAAAATCACTAAAGGTTAAAGTGAGTCTCTAAATACTTAAAAATCTTTAGTGTATTTTTTTTCTTGTCCTATATGCTCCCAGTCTTGGATTAGATAGAGTATCTTTAAGGCAAAAAATAATTGTCACCAAATATCATGACTGATATTTAAAGAGGATTTCATGGGAAATTAAATGTATCCCCTCTTTCTGATAATTTTATATAATATTATACAGACCCTTCCTTTGCTTTTCAAACCTATGGTACTGGGTTTCCAATGAAAACCGATTATGAGCAGAAGATTTAAATGTTGGAAAAAAAAATTTAAATTGTTAAAAACAGTGAGCTACATGTCACATAGGACAGACATCTTCCTTAATAAGTGGCTCAAATGCTGATATCTGTGTAATTTTTTACTAATAGAGTTACAAATCAAAATACATAATTTCCACCCCCCCAAAAAGACTTTTGACTCTTTGCATCTCAGACTAAACAGAAAAAAAATGTTGTAAGTATGACAAATGTAATTCCGTGTTTGAAGAAAATCTTAAGGCGAGACACTAAATCACTGTTTTAAGCCCAGCCTTTGAAGTGAGGTTTGAATTTATAAATGTTATTCCATTCCTATTAATGAAGTGGGTATGCACAGTAGAAAAAATTAAAATGTATAATTGAAACAGAAAACATTGCTTTCTCGTTAGCTGTAAACAAACATTCATTACCTCTGATAAGGGAAGTTGAGATATTATTCAATTAACCTATCAGTAGAGAACAAAAAATTTTACATGCCTATGCTGAGAATGACCATTTCATATTTCCTTGTTCTGCCAAGAACTTTTTGATCTCATGTGGGAACAAAGGCTATTTTTTAAGTCATTCCTGTGGTGCCAGACAGCACAAGAATAACTTCATCTTCACATTTCTTTTCATTTTGTATAAAAATGATATTTCATCTAAAATACTGCCAAAGCAGACAAAAGACAAGTCCTGGCTTTGCCTCATTTCCAGACAGGTCTTTGATAAATATTTCAGGTTTGTGAGCACAGTATCTTGCTGAAAAACTGTTTTTTTGCCAAGTACCTTTAGCATTTCATTAACTTCAAACACCTTCTTTAATTATGTATGTCTTTAAGTACATACATATATTTGTGTACCTTGATAGCTGGATGGACTGCAGGTCACGGGGAATCTAGTTTTTTCTGGCAAAAACTGATGTTTCAAAATCCTGGATGATTAATAAATTTCTTGATGGCTCAGAACTATGTTGATTTTCTTAACAGGATATTAAATATACTAAATAACATTACATAGTGGTGCCTCACAATAGGTGAGAACAGTTTTGTGTAATTTCAAGAGTCGAAATAGAATCTCAAATACAAAACGGACAATGTTGCTGTTCAAAACTATTTTCTTTGTCTTTTCTAACATATCCTGAGGACTCTTTTGTTTGAATATTTGTAGAGGTTCTTATCTGAACTTTAATATTTTTTTGAAGTTCAACAATTTAGACTTGTGTTGGTTGTACAAATATAAATAGAAAATACTGGACATGTAGTATTTTGCAGGTGTTCTTGTGTGTTTTCCTTGTTATCTCTCTCTCTCTAATTGTGCATAGTTACTAAAACTGTCTGAGCATTTCAATGCATTGTCATTGTGCTTCAGTGGGCTTTTTCTGTGTAAGAAAGGCCCTACTTGTTTCACCATTGCATGAGAATATTTTTCTGTGCCTCAGCAGCCTGGACTATTCTGAATTTAAATGCAATAAAGATGAGACATGCTCTCTGAATATCCTGTGGCACAGGTTATGAGGTAAATATCCTCATATCCTCAGGTAAATCATCTCTGCTGTAAATAAGAAATCAGTGAAAAGAAGCACAGCTCCTCAAATTCTGATTGTTTTGTTTAGAAGCATTGAAAAATTCATCTTCCTTGATGCTGAATCCATGTGAGTTAATGCAGGGTGGCTTCTTGGTAGCTCAGCACAACATCTTTAATATTCTTTAATATATAGTGAGGGTGGATACAAGCAGACTCCATTACGGATTTTTGAAAATCAGCAATAAACCCCCTTGCATATTTTTAGTCCAGAACAACTAAATCATAGTATCCCAGAATCACAGAATCTTCTGAATAGGAAGGGACCCTCAAGGACCATAGAGTCTAGCTCCTGGCTCAGTCCATTCCCAAGAATCACACCATGTGCCTGGTGAGAGCATTGCCCAAGCAATTCCTGAACTCTGTCAGGCTTGGTGCTGTGACCACTTCCCTGGGGAGTCTGCTCTCTACCACCTTCTGGGTGAGGAACCTTTCTCTAATAAGCTCAAAAGCATTTCACGGTTTTCCATGTCAGATATTTCTCATTGTAGAACACAATATACTTTGAACACATAATTTTATTGCAATCTCTGCAACAATAGCTGTTGACAAACATCCATTCATATTTGTCTTGATAATATACTTTATAGGAGGATATATTGTCTTTTCAGAGTTGTAAGGACCTGCTTCAGCAGCTGCACTATTGTGTTTAATTGCAAGTCTAACTATTTCTGTTATTTCTTATATTCTGAGCATAAATTGATGAAGTATTTTGCTTAGCTTGGACACAAGATGGTTGATTGGTAATCTGATCACTGCATTGACCAGTTAACAGCCTTAATAACTTCCCTAGTTCTGTCTTTCAAAGCTTGTCCAAATATTTGCAGGGGTTTTTGCCAATCTAATGACTACAGTAAAATGAGGACTTGGTTGTCTGTTGTTACCTGAAGTACTTTCCCTGCACTGAAAATTTTCAAATGGTGTATAATTTAGCAGACTGTGAATGAATATTACAAGTGCAAAAACTTCCTGTATTTCTTTGCCTAAAATTTCTCTGTAACCTTCTATATCAAAATTCTCCAGTGCCTTCTGTTCAAATATTCTTACCAACACTTTAACAAGTTTTGGTTGAGTTGTTTGTTTGGGTTGTTTTGTGTTTTTTGTTTCAAGAATATTTAGTGAAAAAAGAATATATTATTTTGGATTTTGGTTTTCCACCATTGTGTAAGCTAACCCTGGCTCAAAATAGCAGCCATATTAGATATGCAGATAGAACAAAGGTTTAGACTGAAACCAAAATGAGTTCAGTAGCAGACTGGGCTGTTCAAACAAGGAAAAAAAGGGAACTGGCCAAAATTTAGAGATACTAGTCACTCCTGGATCTAATGGAAGGCAGCAAAAGAGCTATCAGACTTCCTTAATTAAGCAAAACTGTCTCTGTTTGAAAAGGATATTTGAAAAGTTTTTTTTAAGCTGTGTGTCATGGAGCATTTTCTCAAGGATTGCACAGGATAACCATTCAGTTGCAGTCTGATTGGATGTAGAAAAGGTGTTACGATGAAGTGAACAAGCAAAATTTCTTGCACAGGTAGCAAAGGCATGGTGATTGCGAGCAAGGAAATAGAGGTAATGGTTGGTTTTCAGAACAGGCTTTTCCTCTAGATGAATGCTGAAAAAAAATTCTGAATACTGGGCATCCACTCAGACCAGTACACTCACATTTTTTTCATAGCAGAAATACTAAAATTATGCTAAAATCTGTACATTCATGTCTTCCAGCTAAATACTTTACAGAACAAGACAGATATTGGAATCACATATTCCACAGAGTACCTTCTAAGGTGCAGTAATCATATTTTAAAAACTAATGCTGTTTCAAAAATATGGAATAAAGGAGACCTGTCACATTACAAATTTAATTCAGAATCAGTTTTCCTGTGGCAATGTAAGTTTGTCATAAACTACACATCAGACCTGGAACAAAAAGGAAATGCTCAGGAACAAAATTTGATAGAGTATGTCTACAGGCTGTTGCAATCATAAAAGTAATTGCATACCTTCAATAATGTAAACAGGACATGAAGCATCCTTGTTATTAGGAAAGATTCTGGAAGACCCTCCAGTAAGAAACAATTGTCTGTACATAAGTTTGTGTCTGTGTAATGCTTCCTTCAAATTCTACCTGCCTGAATAACTGTTTCTTTTGGCTTAAGTGTCAATCAAAATGCATGACTGGGTCAGAAGTCTAAAACTGTGTTGAGGGTTTGACATAACAGCAGACTGCACTGAGACCACTTACCTCTGGTGAGAGAACAAATTGCTGCAAAACTGCCATGGATTCCTAAGTGTTCCGAGTCCACACAGTCAATGAGCACACCACTCCCTCTCCTGCCCTTCTGTCAAGCAGGCAGATAGTGTGGGCTGAACAGTTGTCCTGAACATCACTACACCTCCCACAGTTCCCCACTGTGCCTGGATTTGTCCTTTCCTTTGTTCTGTACAAATTCAATAAATTATAAATCATGTGGCTGTAAGCAGACTGCATGAGTTCTTTCAATTATTTTGATTCAGTTAGTTCCTTTCCATGTCAGGCTCATCTGTGTGCTAGCACAGTAATATTGACATGCTAGTACCAGTAAAACTTAGCAGTTTGAAGTAAAATTTCAATAACTTTATGGATCTTTGAACCCTATCCACAAAACACTGCATTTTTTTCACTTTATTAAGTAACAGGATTCTCAGTAACATTTCACTGGTAGTTGGTTTTTAAGAGAGAGATAAATTATATACCAAAAACATCAGAAATCTTTATCTCCTTTGGAGATGGAGACCTATGCAATGGGAAAAACTCAATAATGAGGCATTATCTGTACAAACAAAATTTTTATTTTTCTGGGCAAATTCACCTATGAAAAGGTGACTAAGATTATACAGCAAACATCAATAACACTTTTATTAATATTACCACAAATCTCATTCTTCTGAATGCAGTTATTTGAAACTAGTGTGCAATGTCTCAAATTTCTTCTTTACAGATTTCTAGGTACATGAAGTACCAGTAAGGTGCTTGTGTTTGCCATATTTCCCATTGGGTATGCAGGACTTTAAAAACCTTGTTGATTTACGTGCAGAAAGAATCATTATAAATGCTCCTGCATTTATCAGAAAGTGCATTAACAGACACAGGTTTCTAATTCATGAATAAAAGATCCTGGATTTATTTTCTTTTCATATGGGAGGAGAAGAGGGAGAAGGAAAGATTACTTTTCATACATCTCAAGAAAGCAGTAAAACACCTTTGGAAAGAAAATTTGTTGCTCAAAGCTTTCAGTGAAAAAATAAGTAGATTATTATAATAAGAAGAAAAAGCAGGAAAGTAGATGAGATTTTATGGGTGGAGAGAAGTGTATTTCAGCCATAAAATGTTGTGCATTACAAGCACAGGATGCACAGGCCTTGAAGAAACTTGTTACACTTTTTGCAGCATATCATATCACAAACCACTGGCTCATGGGCCATGCACCTGAAGTCACGGCAATCATTGCTGTGCTTTATGCTGCTACCACAGCCTGTTCTAGATATGACAGCTTTTTGCCTTCATGAACAATCTGTCATCTCAGTGAAAGAAAGCAAGCTTGTGAAGAAAATGTTTGGATTTTTTCTTTTTTTTTCTTTTTTTTGCCTTGTGACAGTAAGCAATCTGCTGCCAGTGCAATTTCACCAGTACTATCCTTGTCACTCTGGGGGAAACAGCTGTTGCCTCTAAGTATATCCTGTGCATTCTTAGGTTTTATCTCAACATCTGTATCATCTCTGTTAGAGAGGCTTTATTGCTTTATTGCAGAAAAGTATGTTTTCTGAACGGAGGTTAAAAGTAACAAACATGCAGTTTTGTGAGCATACTGTACTTGGAACAAAATTAATTTTTTAAATGGTCAAAAACGCACAGGTTCTAAATACAGACCTAGTAAATTACGGCTTAAAAAAAAAAAAGAGAAAAGGAGGGGGCAAGAATTTATACTATTTCAATAGCACAACCTATTCCCATACAAGCTGCTGAAGTACCTGAATTTGAATATACGACTAAATGATATGATGTGCAAAAGAATTATCGAGGTTTCTTTTCTTCTCTTGATCAACTAATCTACAAAAGGTTGCCAATTTTGAGCTTCCCATCCCTAACTGATTGTAGTTTTGCATAAACTGATTGAAATCTTGAAAATTATATAATTTATATATACAGTGAGTGGACAAATGTGAAAATAAGTCAGAATTTTTTCATTTCACCTCTCCATTACTTTTGTTTCCAAGAAAACAGAGAACAATAAATTATAAAAATTTTTTGGGGGGTTTGTTTCTTTGTTTCTTTAATTTTGTTTTGCTGTTTTTCTTTGAATAAGAGATTTTTTGGGGTTAATCTCATTATTAACTTAAATCCTGAAACATTTCCAAAAAACCAAGATAAGAGAACTTTATCAGAAGATTTGTTTTCAGCTTTTGTAATTAAATTGTAAATCAAATTCTGTATTATTCTGTTTTTCAGACAATCATATAGACTTGCAGTGGCATAACTCTAATAATGACATTTTATAAATACATTCAATGATTTTTTTTTCCTGACTAGATAACTAATCTGCAAGGTAGTGTGTCAGTGCACAAAATGTGTGTATGCACTGGAAAGCCATAGGCAAGAGGTGTTGCATTTGAATAGGAGTTCTCTAGATTAGTCTTCAAAATGTCCCAGGAGAGCCTGTGTTGTCCCCACTAACACAGACTCTTAGAGTTACTCTGGGATTTTACATTACTCAGATATGTGCAGTGATGTGAATCAAATTTGTTTCTGTTAATACAAACCTTAAGTGGCTTTCTACAACTTGTCTCTTCATATATTACTGAATGTCCTTATTTTATTGTACATGTAGTTGGTTTTAAACCTTTCCAAAAATGAGATTGCAGAATTTTTGTGAGCGCTTGCATTATTCTGTTACTGAAAAATAACTGATGCATGAAGCAGATGCTAGTAGCAATGGCAGCAGCAGCAGATGCTGTGTGCTGGGAGCTGTGTGAGACTTGTGAGGTCCACAGGGAGTATCTGAGGGGATTTCTGAGCTTCTATCTCCCTTAATTTGTGTGTCTGTGGGGACAGATTGGCAGCTGAAAGGTCTCACAAGAGAGGCGGGTGACAGATGGGCAGTGTCCCCATTACCAGTTTAAATGGTGGGAAGCTGCATATAACCTGCCCAGATGGATCACCAGGAAACAGGGCAGGCACAGAGGATGACAGTGGTGCGGCAGTATTCATGGAAGTTCTTGTGGAAAGGTGAGCAGAAAGGGCTGTACACTCTGCCAGTTATTGGGTTGCTGTGTGGTCTGCTGACCCACTGGTTTAGGCTGCAAACTCAGTAGTCAACTCAGCAAACTGTGACTGTGCAAGTCTATCCAGCAGCCTGAGGTCTTCAGAGAATAAAAGGGCTTCTTGATCTGTGTTTTTATGTTAAAAGTATGGTGGTAGAGATGACCTATTGGTGTCAGCAGCTGGCAGGAACCAGCTACCTAGCCAGGTTAGCCTGGGGTGGGTGGAGGTGTCACCTGGACAGATTTATTAGGGAAGCTGCTGTTTCGGTGCGGGGCTGTAAGAACTGTATTGTTGCCCTCTGGGTAGCAGAAGGGGGAAGATCCATCTGCACAGAATGTGGTATGGTGAAGTCACTCAAGCAGTGGGAGGAGGAGTTGCAGAAGGAAGTAATTAGGTTACACTGCATAAAGGAGAGAGGACCAGAAATAGATAATTATCCTAAACGGGAAGAAATTGTAATGACCCATGGCACTGACTCCCAAGCACTACCAAATGATGTCAACAGTGAACAGACAACACCTTAAAGAAGGAGGGGCCATGGTCTTTGTTGACTCTTGGGAACAGGATAGCTCTTCACTCTCTCCTTATATGTACCAACTAGCAAAAGGTATGAATTCTTTACAGCTGCCAAGATCAATGGGCAAGATTCACAGGGTGTATCTGTACCTTTAGCTCATAATTAAAACTGCAAAAGAAAGTGGTGAGTGCTGATGGTGGTGAATTTTGACAGGCACAGAGACATTCATTGGCAGACCTGATATACATTTAAGGGAAATTTTCATCTTTCCAGGAGACAGGATCCAGTTTGCTGTACAGAGACTGCCACAACTGGTTAAAAGCACAGACTAGTATCCTATACATCTTTTCCATGTGGGCACAAATGCAAGCAAAACTTATGGAAAATCACCAGGATTTCAGAGCCCTCAAGGTCCAAGTGAAGGGACAGATGCTCAAGTGATCTTCTGCCCTATCTTGACAATCAAGAACCAGGGCACAGTTGGTGTATTATGCAGATCAACAACTGGCTTCGTGGCTGATGTTGTCAGGTCTTTGGTCCTTCAAAGAACATAGCCTATTGGATGGAAATGGGATCATCATATTCAGAAGAGGCATGAAAATCTTCATTAGCATATTGGCTGAGTGAATTGTATTTTAAACTAAGAAACCTGGGGTTATGGTCCACATCTGTGACATCTGTATATCCGCAAACCAGGAGGCAGTTGAGTGCACCTACTGTGCATTCTTCACGATCAGAGTATTGAAGAATGCTTGCCAACTCTTTCCAAAGGCAAGAGCTGTTTGTGCAGCCAGTTTAAATGTGGGTATACCAACACATATAGTCCGAGCAACAGACAGTAGGAACTGGAGCCCTGTGCCCAGTCTGAGACTTTGGACATCATATGAATCAAAGAAACATGATGGCAAAAGGCACATGATTGGATGTCTATGATGGATGGCTATAAAATCTTTTGGAAAGATAAGCAGGGAAGAAGAGGACTTGGCGTTGTGCTTTATGTACAAGAGAAATGTGTGCAGAGGTATCGAGGTATGGAGACCATGAAAGTTCTTGGGGTCAAGACTGGAATGATTGTCACCTTTGGGGAATCTTTTGTTAGGTATCTGTTACTGACCTTCCAATCTGAGTGACAAGGCCAACAAAATTTTTCTTCAACTGCTCAAAAAAGTATTGGGTCAGCAGAACCTTGTCCTCATGACTGATTTCAATTACCTTGACATTGTTTGGTAAAATAACACAGCTCTTCCAATCACAAGATGTTCACCAGATTAATAGAATTCATTGAACTGCTTTCTGATACAGGTACTGGAAATGCAGATTAGGGACAAGGTATTGCTGGATTTACTGCTCATAAACTGAGCAGATTTAACTTGACAAGATAACTTCAAACAGTAACCCTGGATACAGCTACCACAACAGTGTGGATTTCAAAATCCTACTGAGCAAACTGAAAGTCAGTAGTAGAGCAAACACCCTGGGTTTTAGAAGAGACAACTTCAATATACGAAGACACCAGCTGTGAAGGAGTCCATGGGAAGCAACCATGAAGGGCAAAGTAACTTGTGTGTGCTGAGAGTAATTCAAGAGCAGCCTCCTGAAAACACAAAGGGAAGCTGCAAGGAGGTTGAAGGTTCTCTCTTCACAAGGACTCAGATGGAGAAGACCAGGGGAAATTCATATAAGTTGCTCTGGAGGAAATTTCATCTCAGCATAAGAAAGAAATTTTTTACAGTAAGATCAATCATTCAGCAGAACATCCTCCCCAAGGGACACAATAAAGTCTCTATTACTGGATGTTTTCAAGACATGATTGGGCAGAGATAGATAGATAGATAGATAGATAGATAGATAGATAGATAGATACTGTGATCCAAGCTCCATTTCCCATGAAAAGATTGGACTAGATGATTTTTTGACGTCACTTCCAACCACATCTGTTATATATTTCTATCTGCCTTTCTATCTGCCCATTCCTCTATTTTCAAGGGAGAGAAGTGTGGTACCGAACATCTGCTGTTTTACAGGATATGCTAAAAAATGTATTACACATACAGATCTCTAATTTTTATATCTTCAAATAACATACTAATTTGCCAGACTAGATCTATGTTTGTATTATATTTAAATCTGATTTGGATACTTTATTGGAATCTGAGAGTGTGAGAAAGTGAAAGCAATCACTGTAAACAAATATAATTTGTTTATTTAGTTCTCTAATAGGGTTGCCTATGTCTCAAAGCCAGTTAAATAGATGTTTAATAGAATGAATATGGAGAAATCAATACAAGAATCCACATTAATGGAGCCCCTCCTCATTGGTTTTTTGAGTTTTTTGGGAGGTAGAGACATCTGTGTTTGTCTCAGTGATTAAACTTCTGAAGACTTTGATAAAACAGAATTTTACACTTATTTTTATGTGTGTTCTTTCATCAGCTGAAATAGTCATGAACAGAAATAACCAGATTTATTCCAGAATATCCAATAATGCTTCCCCCATCTTACAGAGAAAGATTCTTCCTCATTGGGAAGCAGAGCAATCTATACTTATGTTTTGCATCTACAGCTCACCCCTTAGTTAATCTAAATACACTTATTCCTGTCTAGGAACCAGTACAAATATCTTTTGGGCGTACATTCCTCACTATCCACTAATGATTCTAGTATTTTTTTCTTCTATTCAAGATATTCTTGCTCAATAGGCACTGTACATTCCTGAATGTACGTGAACATAACAATTCCTCATACACTGCAACATTTACAACATCATCTGGCAAAAAATATATATGTGACAAATAATACTAAAAGATTTCACTTGGAAAATAAAATGTTATATGCATATGAATCTGCTGTGGATATTGCTGCAATTAGCATTTTCCTGTAAACATTGTAACCCAGGGAAGTTAATTGGAAATTATGCATATTCACCCTTATAAATATTTAAAGAAGGAAAGATTATGGAATGGTTTCATTGCTTTTGGAAAAATTAATTTTTATAACTATAAAAAGCCAAATGCACATAACAGCACTTTTGATGCCAGCAAAACTCTTGTACTTACTACTTTGCAAGTGGTTTGCTGGATTTTTGATGATGGTCCGTTGCAAGACATGAGAAATGTTAGATTTCAGGCACATCTTTATCAAAACAGCAACATAAGATACTCCTGGTTCATTTCTTCATAAGCTCAAATATTATTTTTTATGTTCAAACTTAATAATTATGGTTATAAATCAAAGCACTCAGAATTCTGAAAATGAATGACTTGGAAGCTGAGAAGCAGTACTATATATCTTGCTTGTGCAGATTATCAAGCAGTCTTTAAACATGCAGTCTTTAAACACACAGTCCAGCAATGAATGGGCCCTTTTAGCGTATCCAGGCTGCCCTGGCTTAAAAATATTCAGTATTGCTGAATCCAGGAGGATATTGTCCATATGCTTCAGGTCAACTTGTTGAACAGCCCAGAGTTTATGAATGAATGTGTCAAACACTACTTCAGTCTGGTGGGAGAAACAAGAAGAAAAGTGATGTTTCAGCTGAAGCAACTGAGCAATTTTTGGTGGCAGTTCTGCTACAGGGCTTCTATGGGATCCTTGACAAATGATTAAAACTGGGCTTTGCAGCATATATCACATGTAGTTTGTTCTGCTCCAGGAGGTGATTTGTAGAAGTGTTTACTAAGGAAAGCCACAAAGTGGCTAAAAATATAAGTAACCAGAAAAATCAAAGCACAGATCTTCAAAAGATGAAAGGTACATTAAACCATACTGAGCTTTACTCTGTTGAGAAGAGACCACTACCAACATTCTGATGTATACATGCCTGCAGTTTGGATATGCACCTGCCTGTCAGCATTCTGTGCATTTTTGCTTTGGAAGCCAAAGGATTTTTTTTTCCCTGAGAACTAATACTAAATGCAAGAGCTCAACAGCTATCAGGAGACTTTCATTGCTTAGAGCAGAAGGCAAATCAAAGCAGAATAACTTTTGAAGCCTTGTTTCATAAAGTTGTGCAAGCTGAAAATACCCACCAAATTCTTACTAGTATCAGTCTCAGTTGTACAGAGTCCCATACTTCTGTCTTCATTCCCTCAAAGTTCAAGTGAGTCCAAATAATGACTAACATCACCAGGATTAAATATGGATTGCCCCTCATCTGATTTACAAGTGGAAGTATTGTGCAAAGTTTCATCCCCAGGCACACTTAAACAGCAGCTTTAAATCATCTAAAATCCACTGATGGATTTTTGTCTAAATTGGGTAGAAAAATTTCTATTCTGTTGCAAAGACAGCGGTATGCATCTTTAACATCCCAGAACAGCCAACTTGCTATACTTGGGTAGTAATTTTTGTATTTATTTAAAACACCGAAAGCCAGAAAATAGTGATTCTATGGGATCTAATTTAAACAGAAGTAAAATTACTGTGTCCCCTTGAAAGGACAGTCACTGTATAACCTCACACTCTCTCTGAGTTCAATCACTTCCCCATCCCAACCCTATCTCTTCACAGAGCTCAATTTCTCGTTGCTCTGTGTGGAAGAAACATTGATCTCACATTTTGTAAGACCAATCCAATTTTGAACAATCCAGTGTTAACCTCTCTTTACATTCAGCTTCAGTTGAAACCAAGATGTTCAACTGTGCCATAGCTCATGCATGACAAGTCCTCATCTAACTGCATTAGTTCCAGTCTTTTGTGATTTGGACATCACTCTTGATCTGTTCTGACGTTTCATGAGCAGCAGCCAGCAGGGAAATGGGAAGGCCATTTCAGTGTTATTGCTCAGATTCTAGATAGCAGAGTTTATATGCAATGTTATTTCAACACCATGGAGTTCATTCCACTGTGATGCAACATGTTATTTCTAAATTTTCCAAATATGTATCTTGCAGTAAATAATAATGTTCCATTAAGGAAAAAAAAATTAGTCAAGCTCTCAGGTGGGTCTATTCCCTTATGAATGACAACACTAACTTCTCAAATGTAACAATAAGACCAATACTTAATGTGGACAATCAGATCTCAAATTATATAAAAATGAAGGGGAATTTAAAAAAATCATCAAGGTGCTATCTCATACTTGTTCAAATCTTACAAAGAATGTGAAAAGAATGTGTTCTGATCATGTACTACGTCTTATCAGTAGTTAGGTATCAGCTAAATGCTTTATTTTGTTTACGCTCTGACAACCTGTGATACGTCCTCATCTATCAACGTCGCACTACAAAGCAATCATGAGGCTTATCTAATGAATGATAATGACTTTCTTATAGAAAAAAATAGCAAAGCTGCATGTCATCAATTAAGCTAAGGTAACTTAATCCCCAATTAATTTAATTAACTTTATCAATTAAGACAGAGTTGGAAATTATATAAGTTGAAAATCTCATGTTGTAAATATACGGTGCAATCATAATGAACAATTAGTGTACGATAGAGTTTGATTAGGGTGATTAAAACCAATCTATAGTCACACCACAAAAGTTTAATTGAGGATGAAGGTACTTGAAGACAGAATAATCAACATAGAGCTAGAAAGGTTTGCCAGCTATCTTCCATCTATCTGTGCCATAAAATATGTAATCATCAGTAAACGTGTGCCAGTTCTCATCTGTGAATTTCTTAATTCTAGGAGCGTAGGGCATATTGAAAGCATTGAAGTGAAATCCTAAAAGCAATCCAGGTGTAGCTTGTTGATCCAGATTACGCAAAATTAAAGTGTGAGTGGGAACAAAATATTTCTGCACATACTTAGGCATTTGGCTTACACAGATGCATGTTAGAGAAACTGAATATTAACCTTTTTCAAGTAGACCAGGTAATTGACTCAGAACCTGAAATGAAAGGTGTTTTGAATCTCAGTGTTTTAATGTTTCTGTTATTTCTTAACAAAGAAAACACAACTCATATACTAATTTTTTTTCCCCAATAAAGCCTCTCTTCCTTATAATTAGATTATTTTAGAAAGGAAGATCAATAATCATGACATCTGTGATTCAGTGCCATTCAAAACAGTGTAGTTGATAGGTTGTAAAGGATAGAGAAATAAAACAAACTTACTACGATGGTGATGAGGAGGTAAACTGTCAGAATAGAAATATTGCAATCTCTAACAAATATGCTCACTTCATGTCAATGAAATCTATTTTGACATCTTAAAACTTGGCCATGAAAATAATAAGAATTGTGCAGTCATCTTTGATCTTGGGGTGTGCAGGTGTCTCACTTTGCATCTTTCACAGGATGGAAAGAATTACACCATTTTGACTCCCGCTCAGAGAAGCACTTCAACCTGTGCTTCTCCTCCAAGACGATTAAACTGGAAGAGTTAAAGTTAGAGAGTTCTACTTAAAGTTCTTTTCCCCAAGAACAGATGAAGATCCAGATTCAAAGTCCATTGATACTAAAAATGCTTCCTCCAGTCTCATGGTTCAATGCTTTTGTACTTCTCTCTACTACTGTTTCAGCTTTCTACTTGAACCTAGCTCTTTTCCAACAGCATAGGTCACCATCTCCTTTCATCCACTCTCTTAATTTCCTATCTTCTTCTTTCATCATAGCTTATTTGGTCCTGCCATTTATTGTAGGAATTTATGGTAGTAAAGGCACAGTTAAAGTATTTTACTTGAAACTGAAAAGCTGCAGCTGCCAGCTCCATGTTTGGATAATTTGTGCTCCAGACTTTCCCAAAGCCATGTGGGAGGCAAGGCAGAACTGAATCCCAGTGACAACATTTGTGTAATGTCCTTAC
This sequence comes from Eopsaltria australis, assembly GCA_034509425.1. NCBI lineage: Eukaryota > Metazoa > Chordata > Aves > Passeriformes > Petroicidae > Eopsaltria > Eopsaltria australis. The sequence continues at coordinate 42,760 of JAVTVJ010002440.1, forward strand.
CACAACTAGCCCTCCAGTACTACATAGTTATACTATGCTTTCCAGGAAGCAAAAGAGTTGGGAAAATGGGAATTAATTCAGTCTTTTTTTCTGTTTTGTTTGAGTAGTTTCTTACCTTTTTGTTTATCCACCCTTACCAGCCCTACAGCTCACCCACAGCTTTTCCTGCAGTTTCAAGAAGGAATAACTCTACTGTGAAAAGGCAGAGCTTCAGAGAAAAGTTTGGACTGAGTCTAATAAACACTCATGGATATAAAAACAGAAAAGATCTTTAAAAACACACCTTATGCATTGTCTACTATAGTAATAATAACAGTAGAAGTAGTAGTAATAGTAGTAGTAATGCCATTGCCACTCCCTGAAAGAAAATTTTATTTAGTTATTTTTGTTTCTTTGCTGTTTCACAACTGATATTTTGCATGATTTTTAATCCTTTTAAGTGGCCTTAGGTGATAGCAGAGAAACTCCCTTCTTCTTGTACTGTGCAACAGCTTTGTGTTCACAAAACCTAAAATACGACAGCATTCAAAGTTAATTGAATGTTTTCAAAATAAATAGATGTACACGTGCTTTATTTTCTTGACTTATATTAGCATAATATCAGTATATTAGGCACAAGAACATCTGCTGAGTCACAATGACACAAACTGAATTGTCACTTGCAATCCAGGTTTGCAGATCTGCCAAACCATGAAAAACATCATTTCAGATTATTACATTTCAATCTGATATACAGTCATCCTGAAATATTAATGTATCATAAAATTTGTTTTAGGAATTGACAGTGTGACAGCAGAAGTGTTTGTAAACCAGGTTTTATGTTTTTCCTAAGATTATATCTGTCACAAGGCATTAGGAAACTATTTTAGTGTTATCTTTCATTTTAAATGACATGCAAACGATACTATACTTGTGTATGTCATGGTATTTTGATAGGTTAAAAGACCTTGCAATTCTGCAGCTTGAAATTTTATGTAAAGAACAGCCATTAATTTTCATTTCTTTTTCAAAGGTAGAAGTGATCAAACCATATGGTGAAGTCTTTTGCTAACACATCATACATAAAGATGTAAATAAGAAAGAAGAAACCAGCTCTGAAGTGCTGCTGTGGTTTTTTTTTTAATTATCCCACAAAAATATCTGGACTTCGGATACTGAGAGTGATAAAAATATGACCTTAAATTCTCAGTTTTTCGCTTTACTACCTAAATTTTAAAAATAAAATCTTCCACGTGGTAATCCGCTGTTAAAGAAGGCACCAGAGTTATGGGAATTAACCTGTAAGATCTACTTTTTTTCCTCTCAACATCCAGTGTAGTTTTATTTATAAGAATATTCTTCAGGAATATAGTGTAATGCAAAATCATTATGATAATACTTTCTGAAAATATTCTCTGTGACAATTTTCAGAGGGGGAAACAGCTGAGCACATTCCTCCTCTTAAAAGTATTTATTTCTCTCAGCTTTTCAAGAAGCGTAGCATTTTCTCATGATTTAAAGTGGCCCTTTGTCAAGTTCTATTCACAGCCTTTCTGCTAACCTTTGTGATTAGATGCTTATAATCTGAGTTAACCATCATTGTTATGGGCATTCTAATGCTTGGCAATATATGCATCCATCTTCTTGCATCAGCAAATGTGTGATTGTGCTGTCAGTTTAGCTATATTTTTGTGGCAGAATGTTAGAAATTATCTGTGTTTTTACGGGGAAGCAAATCACAGCAAACTCTCAAGTCTAATAGGACTGCTTTCCACTTTGACCCCTTCCTCCCGTTTTTGGGTAGGTTCCGTACCTGGGTACAACGTGGCCTGTCACCACGTCAGAACAGCACAGTTATATCCAGCACAGAAGCAAGTGGTAGGTCAAAGCAGTACAGAAGTAGCCACTTCAGGCTCACAAACCTACAGAGAATGAGAAAAAGTTTCTGTAGAAAGCTGCTTTAATCAACTGTGGTTGCGACAAAAAGATAAAAGATGGTTGTGAAAGGTCATTTGTGCTCCTCTGCTCCATCTACCTCCATTATCCAAGAACAGAAAAATCAAATGAAGACTGTTTTTATTAATCATAGTTTCCAGTAAACAGTAAATATTATGCCATAATCACACTAAAATAGGGATTTATGTCTGTCTGCCCTTTTTAGTCTTTAATTTACATTCTTGTAAATTAAGACAGCAAAGTCTGGAATAAAATATTTTTCAAAGACCTTGATCTTTTATTTAGAAAAATAAAATGAAACTGCATTAAAACCAGAGTGCTTAAAGAAATCTTAAAGAACAGAATTCAGTCTCTAGGAAAAAAAACCAGCATTTCAGTGCATAAGTGCAAGTATGGAAGATGTGCTTCAGAAAAAGGCAAAATGTTGCCATAAGGCAGGAAACAGGGATTGTGAAGGATTTTGTTTATGCAGTTATTGGTCACAGACATCCAGAAATATGATTAAAAAATTCAGCTTCAAGTTCTTCTCGTCTCACACCCTTTCTCAGGGAGTCTGGTTTATATCTAATTGGATTTATAGATTTAACAAAAGAAATATAAGTGAAGCAATACAGGGAAAAAGATATGATTTTTCCCTTTCCAGTACTGTGGTGAAACAGTGATTTCCTACTACACATTTTCATGCTGGAGACACTCACGTGTGAATCCAATGTGCTGGATTCTTCTCTTCCAATCATATTCACACTATCCTTTCCGCAGACTCTAAATATAAACTAGGAGTAACACTCAGTTTGAGTATTCAGTAACCCAGCCACTTGCTCTCAGCTTCAGTACTAATTACAGCTAGCAAGGATAAATAATGAGGGATGCTTACCTTAAGTTGCTTAAACCATTTTAAATTAGTGTAGACTCTTCTAAAACCCACCTGGTTCACATCACAAGGAGTTTGGAGGAAAAAGGAGAGGTTTGAAAGGGGAGAGGGGTACGCGGTAATGACAGCTAGCATTCACTAAATGGGCCCAAGTTGTTGGCAAATGCAAATGCTATCATTCCCAATTCCACCCCTACTTTCCTACATGATAAGACTTCAGACACCCTTTGGAAAGAGTCTCCATTACCAACACATTAGAAAAGACATTGCATTGTAGAATAAGTTATACTTCAAACTGGCCTGCTACATTGCTCTTTCAGAGTGCTGTTGAACCCCGCATACCCTGAGCAAAGCATGCTGTAATTGAAGGTAAAGGAAGAACACATAAACAGAGGGGGAAAGGAAGTGAATAATTGGTAGCAGGAATTTATCTGTTAAATATGTTCCTTTAAAGATCCTTATGTGAGAATACTGAAATATCACAAACTGTGGGTGATAACTACCATCTCCATGTCAGTGTAAGGCTTTTACCCTTCTCCTTTATTTGCCATACTGAAACTGGTTTGAAGGCATGTACCACAAAATAGCAACCAAAGTAAGGGTCATGATCAACTATAAATGGTCTGTGCTTGGGAAGTAATTTTGCTGTAAGTGTCAGAACCTCAATGACTTTCAGGGAATGTAACAGTTCTGACAACCTAGTCTATAAGGACCAGAGGCTCACTTTTTACACCTCTTTTTTATCCTTTGTCTCTTCTTACAAGAAACTGAACATATGTCTAGCTAGCATCTTACTCAATTTGGATTGTAATGAACCGGTTAGTAGCAGAGCCTTCATTTTAATTTTCTGTTACAACTCTTGACTAATAGATAATTCAGCTCCTAAGTTTTAGGAATGTGATAATGAATATCATAACAAATGAATGCAAACTAAAGAGAAAGAGAAAACAATCAAATCTCTGAAATGAAATAGAAATAAGTTGTTTTCTCCTTAATAATGTACTTGCACAAACTGCAGTCTCTGTGTAAATGATTAAAATCTAATAAGCAATCATAGGACACTTCGATTTTCAATATTAAACTTTATATTGAATAAAGTTTTACACTGAATACAGGCAAAATTAGAGCTGCAGCATAAATTATTTCTGTGAAATAAGCAGCACCTACATAGAAACCCTGCTTTTCTCAAACTCTGCAGGATGCGCTGCATTTCTGCATACAGCAATTAGGTGACATAAAGTGATGTAATTTTTAGGATGACTGCAAACTTCTGTAAAACTACCACTTCTTAGCCAGGGTCTGGGATTTGGCGTGTCCCGCACACAACACGTATTATGTTCCTTAAACTTTTACCTCTTCAGGTTTATAAGAATAGAACTTGTTTATAACATCTAGTTGTTAAAATGCTCCATTTAACAGGATTTTGGATCTAGAAACCAATGGATCTAGGTATTCGTTTCCTAAAAGCATGAGTATGATTGTATCACTAATGACCTCTGAGTTCCAGATGGTTCTTAAAAACCAAAGTTGTCACGTGTTTACTACAGCAATTGAAAAATGTTTGAATTTTTATTTTATTTTAATCACAAGTGTATCATTCTGAGAGCAAGCCATTGTATGAGATGCGTTCCAGAGAATGAAAATGAATAAGATGATTTCATGTGAGATGATTTCCAGACCACTAGACTGCCCATAAATTAATTCTGGTTCTATGTGTGCTGAGATTAAATTGAAAATTCTGAACTATTAAACCTGTCCATATCACTGAAGATGGTAGATAAGGAGTGCAGGTTCATATCTTATTTGCAAGTCAGCAAACACATGAGGTGAGGAGCGTCTGACCTCATTATCATCTGGCAGGTCCATTTCTTTCCTTTCTAACAGCAGTAATGAAAGAAAAAAAAAACAGGGACATATTCATATTTTGACAGAGAATCATCTGGTTTTACACTAAAATATGCCACGTTTTAAAACCTAGTTTCTGCCCTTGCCAAGAACCTTCACACTGTCACAAAAATTAACATGAAAGCTACAGCTCTCACTGAGTCATCAAATTTTTTCATTTGTTCTCTGGTCTCTAGAGCCTCTCTATCTCTTTCTACAACCTTCTGCCAAATGATTTTACATCAGAAGAAACCATAAAATTGTACTGTGGAAGGCAAACGTTTTTGTATTGCAGGCTGTCATTGCTTCCAGGTAGACTAAGACTTTATTGTAGTGAGTTCATGTGGCAGGACTGGGTTTTCTATTCCTGCTTTCCTCAATACTGTTGGCCAGAAATTCATAACATTTTGCTCTTCTTTGTGTTTTCTTTTCTGTCTGGGGCTTTGGGGCTTTTTCCCTTTTTTTTTTTTTTTTTTTTTTTTTCCTTTTTTTTTTTTTTTTGGTTTGGTTTGGTTTGGTTTGGTTTGGTTTGGTTTGGTTTTTTTGGTGTGGTGTGGTTCTGTTTTCTTTTGTTGGTTTTTTTTTAGTTTGTTTTTTGGGTTTTTGGGGTTTTTTGGGTTTTTTGCTGTTTTCTGTTTTGGTTTTGTTTAGTTTTTGTTTTGTTTTGTTTTGTTTGGGGTTTTTTTAGTCTTTTTGTTGATGGTTTTTTTGTTTTTGTTTTTTGGGGTTTTTTTTGTGTGGTTGTTGATGTTGTTGTCGTTTTCTGATTTCCTGACTGGGCTACTTGTTCTCTACATTTTTTTCCCCAGATAATTTCTGCTCACTTGTAACTTGTGAATAATTGAAAAAAAGTTTTCTCTAAATGTTTTAAGAGTTATTTTACAACAGGGACTTCTTATTACTCAACAGTTTTGGTCACAAAGGCATTCCTGTAAAATGAAGTTATTTTTGGGTGCTTGTAAACTTCCAAAATAATATAACATACATAATACATGGAAAATACAAATAAATGTAAGAACAGATTGTATTTTAACATATGAAAGCATATGACCTTTTAAATCATATAGTTGCATAACAATAATAGTATATATTTCTTTCAATGTATAGCTATATTTCATTACTGTCTGGTAAGTTTGGGACAACTTGAAGCACTTGAACTATGAGTTAATGACAGTGACCAAAGTCATATGTCACTCTGAAAAAAGTAAGTAACAACAAAAAGTAAACTCTTGTTTCTATGAATTAGAAAATTTAGTCAATCAGTGAATAGAAATGGGCCATAGCTGTTTGCAGTTTCCAAGTAATTTGAAAAGCAATCTACAGTGATAACTATTCGTATAAGTAAAGTATAATTAATATTAATATAATTAAAGTACCTCCAGTGTGGATAAATAATTCCCCACTAATTTCATGCATATGGCAATTATGCTACAGCCTGACCTGAAACCATTGTAGAACACAGGCACTATTTACAGTAAGCTACATTTTGTATCTTACCATAAAGATAAGAAAAGGCTAGCACATGAGAGGACAGTTAAATTGAATTAGTACCATCCACAACTTTTGAGCAAGCCACAAATCATAAAAGCAAACTAAATGTTACTGTGGTTCCAGCTCTGCGGTTAACAAAGCTATCTAACTAGTGCTGTGCAGAAAATAATTTTCTGTGGGTCTTCCTGTTGTGAAGGTATAATCAAGAAACCTTTGTGAATATTTCTGCAAACATCTGCATTGCATTGAATGTGGGTCCCCAGATGGAAAAACTGGGGCTTTAGGTGCCTGTGTTAGCAATGAGGTGTTTTACCATCAAAGATATTACTGAGGAAAGCAACTGGGACTGTGGCATCTGTTTCAACAGTACTCCTATCTGGTCAGCTGCAGCCCAGTCTTCGTATCAGGTTTCCAATTTTGGTAAGTCACTCCACCTACTTACTTCTGCTGAAAATGGCAACTCAGATGATAAAAAAATAGCCATCTGGAACAATCAGATGCCATCCTTTTGTGTTATTACACACTGAAAAAACCCAACAAACAACACAACAGCAACAAAGTGCAATGAATTAATGGCACACATTTGGGTTAGAGTAGATTTGTTCAGAAATGTCCATGTATGGAATTTATCTTCAGAAACCTTTGTAACAATCTGACTTCCTGTTCTGAGAAATAAAATGTGTTCTGAGATTTGACCCTAGGGAGTAATCTAGTCCTGCAAAGACTTGTGGGCAGTTAAACATACAAGGCTGAGATCCACTGATTTCCACACAGATCCACTGTGGAAATCAGCAATTCGTGCACACTGAAGAACTTGCTGCTGGTGACTGACATGAGGATTGGACTGAGCTTGTATTTTACGTTTAATACAGTGAAAATACTTCCCAACAAGTAGTACTCAGATACACAGAGTTGCACATATACACATGTGCATGCATATACACAATTATACACACACTTCCAAAATGGTAACATTCAGTTTGGGGTGTGTTTAAAGGCAGGATTTTCATAATTGTTTGCATGTAATAAAAGGGTTCTCTGTTCTCTGTGCCTCTCAGGAGGAAACCAAGTATTTTTAATTAATGTTGAAAATTTTTTGGTGATCAGACACGTCACACAAAGGACATTGTAAAGCTATTGGAGTTATCTCCACTGTAAACTTCTGAATATGTGCACGTGGAGGAAAAGATCAATTTTAGACATTCTACATAAAACATGCAGGAATTTACCCACAAAAACTTTTATTCAGGTGGAATTGATTTACGGAAATAGGGATGCTTGAAATGTAAATATACTTTTAAAAGAAACCTCAACCTATCATATTTTATTAAAAACAGTACTGCTACAATATGATACTGATGATAAACCACAAGACCTAAGCTTTCTGTGACAATTTTTTTGCAAAACATTGATTATTTTAACATTCTGAGAACAGAGAGAATAATACACAAAGAAAGAGGAATCTAAGGGGAGGCAAAGGGTTTTATAATGAAGATGGTAAAACAAGATATGGCAAAATTCAGTCTAGTTTTCAATTTTAATGCAAAATTCAAGCTTCTGATGGGCTAATCTGCTTGTACTGGATATTGTCTGCCTATATAGAACACATGGAAGTAATGGCAATGAATTATACTCATGTCTGTTTTAACTTCAGCAGAATTAGTCATTTAAAAACTGAGATTTTTCTCCTGTTCTAGGGATGTTTTAAAGAAATTTTTAACAGAAAAGTAACTATTAATTAAATTCTTGAAAGTAGTTATTAATGATATTTTTGAAAGACATTTTTGTCTTTTACTAAGACATCTTAGTAAAAGTAAATAGTTTTTTTTTCCTTTTGTCCACCTGAGGTATAAAAAGCAGATCAGCTCTGAGAACAACATAAGGAATATTTCTTTAACTAAAAAAATTTTAACTGACTTTATGAACTGATCTTTAGGCCATACTCATGAAATATCAAAAGAGGTAATGACTAGTAATTGCAGTTATCATTAATGAAACTGTTCATTCTTTCCTGCTCTTAAAAGAAACAGAGTGATAGCATTAAATCTATTATTTATGCTATTTATTATTTATGCTATTATCTATTATTAGTTTTGAGTCTACTTCCTCCCTCTAGACACAAATATTCCTCTGTAAAATCAGAAGAAATTGTTTAGATGCTATATGCAATATTAGACTATAAATTTTGGTTGTTATATGTTAGGCAAAAATCCTCAAATTTTTTATATCTCTTGCTGCATCTATTTTCAAAATATTTTTAGTTAAATGGGTTACGAAAATTATGGCCTGAATTTATACATAGAAGAGAGAAGGATAATATGGTTATTAAGTATGGAGTCTTTTAGGTTAGGATAAAGGCCTGTATTTTCAAAATATTCAGCACCCATTTTTAAGAAATATGCTAAAAATGGTTGTTAGTTTGCAATATTCCATAACTGTTTTTGTCTAACTCTTTGCTTGTAGTTTTCAGACTCCTAAAATGGTCTTCTGCTAGTTTCAATAAAGTAAGACATCAGCCACTTTGCTCAGTGTGAACATGTGGTGGAAAGGATGGTCTCTTTACCTGCTTTTACATGTGTTTTCAGTTGTTCTCTAGGTGCCAAAACAGCTCTTTCTCACAATGGGTCTGCCATACTAGAGATTAGGAAGAAAACCCTTATGTGATATTATTGATGTATGGCTTGTGCTTGATTCAAATCAGTATTAACATACACCAGAGTGAGGCATTTTGAACATGTGGAGAAAAAGAAGGGAAGAACACACTGAAGGTTAAATGGCAAACACACATGAATTGTGGAACAGAGGTCAACAATTTAGTGAAAAAGGAAATTGATTTTTGAAAAAAGGAAATTGTTTCTGTGAGGGACGGGCCCTCACAGTGAGGGCCCACCCCTCCCTGTTTCTGTCTTCCAACTAGGGCAGCAAACAGGAGCTGGAAGCCACTGTGCTGCTGGACAGTTATGCCCTTGTTGTCAGTCCTGAAACTCGCAGGGTGTATCCCATGACTGGAGTGTGCCTAAGATGGCTACAGGCTGCTCAGAAGGGACACGGGAGGAAGGAGGGGCGGAGGCATTACCCTTTATATCAAGAGTTGGATTGAGTGTGAAGAGTCTCTGAAGAACAGCCATGATCAAGTTGAAAGCTGGTGGGAATGATCCAGACTGAGGCAGCAAAGGGAGCCTTTGGTCGGTGTCTGTGACAGACCCCAGTCAAGGAGAGCCCACTGATGGAGCTTTCCTGCTGCAGCTACAGGAGGCACCATGCTCACGGGCTCCTGTGCTGTTGAGGGACTTCAACCACCCCTGCACATGCTGGAAAAGTGGCTCTAGGCAACCCTTGAGATCCCTGGAATGCATGGAAGATAAATTCCTGACCCAGGTAATAGACAGCCCTGCAACAGGGGAGGTGTCACTAGATCTGTTGGTCACCAACACAAGGGGCCAATGGGGGATGTCAAGTCAGTGATCATGCCTTGGTGGAGTTCACAGTCCTGAGGGATATGGGTCAGGAAAGGAGTCAAGAGAGGCCCCTGAACTTTAGGAAAGCAGACTTCCAGCTTTTAAGGAAGATTGCCCTTAGAGGCAAAGGAAAGGAACAGAGATGGTAGATCTAAAGGAAATCCTTCCTTTGAGCAGAAAATATCAATCTTCCAGAGCAAGAAATTAAGCAAGGGCACAGTCAGGAGAAGGGCATGACTGAGACCTGTTGATAGAACTAGAGAAAGAAGCCAGTGCAGGCAGTGGTGGCAAGGGCAGGTGACTGGGGAAGAATATAAAGGTCAAGTCTGGTTGTATAGTGTTAAGGTGAGGAAGGCCAAGGTGAAGCTGGAGCTGAACCTGGAAAGGGACACAAAGAATAACATTTATGGCTTCTACAGAAGTTAATCAGAAAAGGAAGGTCAAAGAAGGTGTGTTGCCAATAAACAAAGCTTGAATAGTGTGCCCATAGGGATGTCATGAGGTTTAACAAGATCAAGTGCCAGGTGCTGCACCTGGGTTGAGGCAACCCCGGTATCAGCACAGTGTAGAGGATAAACTCGGAGAGCAGCCCTGCCATGAAGAACTCAGGGGTGCTGGCGGGTGAGAGGCTGGACATGACCCAGCCATGAGCACTCCCAGCCCAGAAATCCAGTCTCCTGGGCTGCATCCAAAGCAGCGTGGGCACCAGGGGAGACCCCACCTGGAACCCTGCATCCAGCTCTGGGGTCCCAGGACAGGAAGAACCTGTTGTATTGAGTCCAGAGGAGGAAGACCAAGATGATTATGGGGAGGGAGCACTTCTTGAGGAAAGGCTGAGAGAGTTGAGTTTTTTCAGCCTGGAAAAGAGATGTCTTAGGGGTAGCCTAATTTTGGCCATCCAGTAGACAAATGAAAACCTACAGGCCAGATGGAGAGGGACTTTCTTGCAAGAGCATGCAGTGGCAAGATGAGTGTGAATGGCTTCAGAGTAAAAGAAAGTAGGCTTAGATTAGATGTTAGGGAGACTTTCTTTACAGTGAGGATGGTGAGACACTGGAACTGGCCATGTAGGCCCCATTTCTGGAACTGTAGAAGGCCAGGCTGGGTGGGGCTCTGAGCAACCTGGTCTAGTTGAAGGTGTCTCTGCCCATATCAGGGGATTAGAAGATCCTTAAGGTCCTTTTCAGCCCAAACCTGAGCCTGAGAAGAAGTTGCTAGGGCCACAAAGCAGGGACTGCATTGGTGGGAGCAAGCATCTTGCTCCTCTGAGGTTCAGGTTTATGTGGGTACATCCTGTGGATGTATTTCAGGATAGAAATTTCTGTCTACATATTTATTCATTGCCACTTGATGGGAAAAAAAATGGTCATGTGTATTACTGTTTGTCCTGGTTGTGGCCTTGTGGCTCTGTACCTCCCAGTTCCATTCTCTTAAAAGTTAATGATAGAAGAATGGAGAAGAAAATCAAAACCAGGAAAAGGGTGACCCTGAACTAACTATGTCAAGAAGAGTACAAGGTCCTGAAAAAAAGCAGGAGCCCAAACTTCTCTGCACTTAAGATCTGATCACTCTCTCTTAATTGCAGTGTTCATAATATGTAGTGTTTGTAAGAATTAGCGTGTCCTGTAATATTCAGTAGTAAAGGCACACACACAGTAGCAAAGTGTGATGGGTGATGTGATGTCTCACTTTGTTTTGCATTAAACATGAGCATCCGTTTTCCATCAGCATGAGGCTTCCTTGCTTGCCACCTTCACGAGATGGTGGCAGCTCCATGATGCTAGCTGGCACGTGGCAGCTGCCCTCACACACGGCATCACGCCATTGCTGGAACCCAGCACCTGTGAACAAGTGAAGGGCAGCCAGTGGTCTTGTTTCTGCTGAAGCAGACAGCACATTGTTCTAACTAAATGAACTAATTACCATAAATAAATCACATTGCATTCTTATTGGAAAGCTTATCAGACAGTACTATTGTGGCCTTTCTGTTTGGGCCTGAGAGCCTTATCTTCATAGACCATGTTTCTGAAGTATAATGTACGTTTTTGGGTGGAAAGAAACTCATTCCAGGGTTTGAATGAGAATTAGATTCACAGGAGTAATACCAATATCGTGTTACTCTTGAATATGAAAAATGAATTTATTATTTCATGACTCATGGTACAGACAGTAAAAAAATACACATACCAGTAAAAAAAAAAAATCTCCATTACTCTGCTTCAATATAAAATATTTGAAAATGAAATATATAGCTCCTGAAAGATGCCTGCAAATTTTCCATCATTAGACTAGGATGCAAATATTCCTGTGCAGGCAGGAGTCTTAAAATGAGAGTGCTATTTCAGAGACAAGCATGAACATTATTGTTCATTAAAGATCTACACATTAATCAGTAAAACATTGCCTTATGTTGCAAAAATAATGCATCACTGGGTTCGCAAAATGCTTAATCTTATTAATGTTTTAGTATTATATTTATGATAATAATTTTATTTTTTTCTGGGATATTTTTTGTGCAGATAATACAAAAATAATGATGATCTATACATGATGCATAAAAAGCACAGAATGCTGTTTCAAGAGGTTCACTTTCTCCTTACTGCTGATACGTTGGCCAAATGTTCTGCCTGTGCCAATGGGCACATTAAGAAGTAGGGAACAGTGTAATATAATGCTACAAATTCAGCTCATTGCTTTCTGATTGTGGTATGCATTACATTTAATTTTTTTAGAAATAATGGGATTAGTATTAATTCACACAGAACTGTCCTGTTCTCTAGGATTTATTTCCTAGTTATCTATAGACTGCAGCCTTTTACCAAACAATATTCTTTATGTAATAGAAGTGGTGCAGTAAAGGGAATTGTGCTCTTCATCATAAAATATGCAGTGCCTTCCAATTAAACAACTGGCAATTTATAGAAGCCAGATGCTCAGTCCCTATAAATCAGCCTAACTTTACTTAAAATGGAGATACAGTAGTTTGTTTTCACTCAGGAATTTGCTATCCACATATCTAAATAACCCATAAGGTCTTGATTACAGAAATATTGCCTTTTAAATGATACTAGCAGAATTAGTTTAACACTTTCATTCTCCATATTCAAACCAAAATAAAGCTAGACAGGGTCACTAGAGCATTTCTGTTGCATATCTGAAGCCTATAAAATCTTTACCAAAGCAATCATGCTGGAAATATCTTAGTAGAGATATGTTCTATCCTGGTATTCCTCTAAATCTTTGCAGTCTTGAAGGTGATAAATAGGCAGCTGGGTCATGAATAACCCTGTTTGCCTACTACATGTGCATAACAATCTTGTTCAATGCAATTATTGGGCATACACCTGATACAAAGCAGTTTCAATGGGATGTCCTTATGGTGAAGAATCGATGTACCTGTTAGCAGAGTAAATCCAAGGACAAAGAAAAGTTATGCTGTGTATTTGGACAAAATATTCAGGATGCTGAAGCAAGATAAGGCCAAGAACAATGAAAAACCTCAGGTTTCTTCTGTCTTTAGAGAAATAATGAGGTCAGCCCTGCTTTTTAAGCTTAAGTCTTGGTGAAAAAGAACAGATAAAATGTCAAGATGTACAATGCTGCCTTCACTGGAGTCATCACTCTGTCCACTCTAGTGTAAGGCTACTGAGAGCATATGGAAAGTGTGAAACAAGGAAGACTTACTGTTAGTGGAAGATGATCAGTTTGGAGGGCATTTAAACAAACTGGAGTTACATGAGTCTGTCAGCTCTGTTGGGATACACTCACAAGTGCTGAGGGAGATGTCCCCTGTCATTGTGAGGCCCCTCTCAGTTATAATTGAAAGGTAATGGTGGTTGGGGAAGCTCTCTAAGGACTGGAAGAGAGCAAGTATCACTGCTGTCTTTAAGTAGGGCAACAAGGAGAATCCAAAGAACTACAGGCCTATAAACCTCACTTCAGTTGTGGGGAGCTGATGGAGCAACTTATTCTAGAAAAAGCATTTCCAAATATAAATAAGGATTAGATGGTGAAGAAAAAGCACTTCCAAATATAACTAAGGATTAAATGGTGATTTGGAGTAGTCAGCATGGATTTCCAAAGGAGAATTCATGCTTGACCAAACTGATAGACCTTTACAGTGACATGATTATCTCAGAGGATGACAGGAGAGCAGCAGATGCTGTTTATCTTCACATTAGAAAGATATTTGACTGTCTTACAAGATCCCCATAAATGAAGTATAATTTAGATAAAGAACAGTGAAGTAGATTGAAAACTTCTAGTTGCCAGGCTCGAAGGACTGTGATCAGGAGCAGAAAACTCCAGCTGAAGACCAGTCAGTAGTGGTATGTCTCAGGAGCACATATTGCAACCAATACTTTTTAATTGATGACCTACATGAATAGGCTGGACAACACCCCGATATGGACAACTGGCAGATATTTGATTTACCAAACCAAAATCTAGTAGTCTCCAGATGTACCTTCCAAACTCAGTGACTCCATGATTGTGCCTTAAAGAAAAATTCCTATAGGAAAAATCTCTCTAAAGAAAATAAAATTAAAATCTAACTAACACTGCTGTCATAAAAAAGTTAGGTCTAAAAGGTCTTGAATAGCTACAAATCAGAAATTAAAGAGGAGAATTTATGGCAACATGAGAGAAATTCCAGATTACTTCTTTCATGAGAGAATTAGAATGATAAAAACGAGTACAAAATGTAAACGTCATATGGATGTTACCTGTTTAATCAAGTCAATAGCACGATTATAACTGGCAGAAACCTGTGCCACTAATAAAACCACAGAAATTCTTTTCACTTGTATACTTTTAGTAACACTATAGCAGTTCCACTTCTTAAGTACTATGGTTTAACTAATCTCACTTTCCTCTCAGATTTGTATTTTTCCATCTATGCATCCATTAGTGTTCAAAAGAGCAACTAGTACTAATTCAGATGGTTTGTCTGGAGCAATTTATGCCCTAGGAAGCTCCTCACTCTATTACTTTACTGCTTACTCAGACCGTGTTGCTTGAATATACAAATCTTATCTGATTATAGACAAATCAATCCATTGGTAGTCACATTTCCTATGTAGTTACTCCTGTATCAACCCCTTCTCCTTAAAAATTTTGACTTTGTCACTTTAAAAAGTGACAAGCCGCACCTGAAAAGGAGTTTTGTCTCTTCATATGTAGAGACTCTAGGGTGAGGAAAAGAAACTACTGTGCAAGATTATTTAAGATAAAGATAAATACATATGATTTCAGAGCAAGAAATGATCTCACGTTTCAGAATCTTATTACTAATTTTTAAATCTGAAAACAAACATTCTTATCAGATCTTCTATTTACAGTTTAAAATCTCACCAGAAACGCCTGCAATTTTCATGCATATGAGTCCCTCTTTAAATTGTATTATAAGTTAGCAAATGGGTGACTGGTTTGGAGGTCAGCAAGTAATCAGATTTACAATGTTAATTAAAAATCTAACATGTTGCCATGAAAACAATCTTGTATGATTATCAACCAGAGGCTTGTGGAAGATGTACGCAGCCGAATCTGGTATTTTCTTTTAATATGCTCTGAGCTGTAGAACCAGTTCTACATAGTAATATTAGATGGAAGGAGTTTAATTAAATCTAATGATCTGCCCAAAAGTCAATGTGTGTGGAAATGGAATTAGCGAAATTCCTAGTACATTTTCTCTGATTATAATCGATTAACACATAGAAGTGAATATTAGAAATAACTCATCTGAAAGCAAGAATATTATGTATAGGAAACATTTACCTCTGTCTGGCATTGATTAATTTCTCATTTGACTCCAAACTGCAAACAAAATATAAAAATCTGTAAATTACAAGACAAATTGTGATGTGCCATTTTTGTTTTGCTTTTAGCTATAATGTTTGTTTCCCATAATAATGCAACATTTTAAAGCGTAGTGGCTTTTCTGGTAATCTAAGCAGTAACTCTAGCAAACATGATATGGGCTTACATACACTCTTGTTATTTACAGATCTGTAAGGGTATATGTATCTGCTTTATGAGTGAGGAAATGGGATTTTTTTTGTCTTCCTCCCTCTTCTCACATCAGTCGAATGCTACTGCAGCTATCCTGTATAGAGAAAGTAACTATTCCAGAATAAACTGGTAGGATGTATTGATGGCTTGAACATTTTCTTTTCAGAGTGCTCCTGAAGCCAACAGGAACACATTTTGCTTCCACAGTAGTTTTTCTGCTCTTCCACTGTCGGCACCTTTTCCCAGAACATCTCATATTTTGGGAGGCCCCTTGATAAAATCACATTATACAAAAGCCACTCAACAGCATCCCATCAATTTTGCATGCTTCTATGTATGATGTTTTCATTGTTCGTGCTTATTCTTTATCAAGAAAGAGAAAAAGAAAGGGTCTCAAGGATGTTAAATGATGACTGAGACCTCAGAGTATACCACAGGTCTAATTTGCATATGTTAGGAAAGCAAATGAACTCTTATGAAAAGGCAGTTGTCCCTAAAGGAATGCTATACTTTGCTTCCCACTACTCCATACACCTAACACCTCATCTACTTCTTTTTTTTTTTGGTTTTTTTGCTTATTCTTTTCTTTTTCTTGTTGATTGTAGTTCACAAAATATAATGATGTCCTAGATGTTTTGTTTTAGCTCCTTCTGTTAGTTTGAAATCTGCCAGTGTAAAGCAGGTAACAAATGTTTTAGGGTATGATTTACCATCTGTGCATTTGTCCTGTTTTGTTAAACATATCCAGTTGGACTAATGATTCCTCAACTGTGATTCTTATCGTCTTTGAAAGATGTCCAACAGAAATTTAGAAACCTTCTATACTCAAATTTGTTCTTGTCAAAAGCACAGATGAGAGAAGCTTTTCTGCAGAATTCTGTTGTCTTTGAGATTGTGTTCACCTGCATACAAGTACAGTCTGGTACTCCTGGACAAATAGAAAGTCTATGTAATATGAGTTTTTTAGGTATTGTTGCTGGCTAAAACCAGCATGCTGTTTTGAGACAGATACAGCTACAGTGCTCACACAGTCACTGGAGATGAAACTTTTGACCTTGTATTTACAGCATTACTCCTAAGAAAGGGAGCAGGAGTGAATACTTGAAAATTTTGATGTGCTAAATATAAAACTTATAAAATTAGCGTTAAGATCCGATTAGTAAGAGATGCCTCTGATGGAATTAAGATGCAAATGAGACCATATGCTGAAGTCAGAAGTACAGATTTTATTCAACAATGACTGTCATGCGGAGAAATAGAAAGAAATAGAAAAGAGAGGAGAGAGGAGTGAAAGAGAGAGAGATCAAGCCAAGATAGTCACCCCCATGTGGATCCAGTGTTGTCCAGTTGGTCTTTATTCACCCTGAGCTTCTCAGTGATGGGGGTCTACAGGTTGTTCAAAAAATTTTCACTATTTATGCATCATAGTGAACAAAAGAATTAATGCTTACGGTTGGCTACACAGTTGTCTTATTCTATTGGTTAAATGATTCCTTTGTTTCTTATGCTAAGTAGTCCCGTGTTCAGTCTTCTTTTGAGTTGGTTACATGCTTGGATTGGTGAGCCATGAGTAAGCGGTCGCAATCTCCCCTTGCCAGAATTTCCTGGTCAGATCTGATTTCAACAAAGTTTATGAACTGTCTTTCCTTGTGGCCTGCAAATTCTGTATTCTGTCTGTCTATTATCAGTGATACATTCTTCTCCCTCAGCTTTGTCCACCTCCCCCAAGGTCTGAGATAACTCCTGGACAATAGTAGCACTTCTGTCTTCTCTCAAGTTCTCATCACCATGGTTTAACTTACAGTTCAAGTTCCAGGTATCCATGGAGGTATATCCAGGGGAGGTCTCTGGTGGTCACTGGTGGTCAGAAGTGCCATTTCTGCCCTAACTTGGGGTGATCTTTGTTTGATCAGTGATATGCCTATGAGCAGTTTCTTCTTTACACAGTTTGCCACAATGGGAATTTTTGTCTGGATGCCTTACCTAGGATCTATTAACCAGGTCTCACCTTCAATAGGCCTGCAGCTAGCACCATCGTGTCACTTCATTCTGTGCTTGTTTCATGACAAAGTCCTTCTGTGGCTTTAACAGTGTTTGCGACAGGCAGCTGTGCTATTTAAGTCCTTACAATGACCTATTATAGTCATAAGATTCCAAAATGGACTTTTTAAAAGTAATTTTGTGTGTTTAGAGAAGAGTTAATCCAAAAAGTTTTATATGAAGGAGTTGAAAGGTAGGATTAATTTAACCTTTTTAAGGCGACTGACTCTTTTCTGATTATCAACTGCCTGCCCTAAGCAGTCTTCTATCTTTCTGCAGTTAACTGATTTTTCAAGACACCACAGAGGCTTAAAATGGGTGGGACTCACTCATTCTTTGAGAAGGATGCCTTTCTTTAGTGTGATAATTTATGATCTAAAGTGGTAACCATTTCTGACAAGAAACTTATGTTTTTAGAGATCAAAATCCAAGAACTTCAGAAATACATACTCCTGAGAAGGAACCAGAACAGGCAGGAATTTTCTGACCCAAAGTCTTGAATAAAGTCATTTTCATCACAAGACAAGGCAAGCTAAGTTCCTAGATAAAAGATGACACTCTATTTATTATGTTTTGTATTCTAAAAACTGAAAGAATTTGACAGTAATTTTTGGTATAGCTTTACTATTAGCTAACAACAAATGATCTCCTTGTGACACAGTTCCATTCTTATGTAAAGCTATAAAGCACTCCCAATAAAATGGTGACTTTGTGTGCTACATAAACATGTTGGCCAGTATGCCTTTCCAGAAATTTAGGGGATTTTTTTATCTTTTTGTAATTCTGTCTGTTTGAAGTTAGAGAAGTAATTTGTAACAGTCACAGTCAGTGATTAGCTCATCAGAGATGGCTCAGAACCCTTGTGCAACAAATGAAGAGGATGACCTAACAAATAAATTAATGACTGATTTCAAGGAGGTTATTGTTTACATAGAATACATGTTCAGTAGCCTTGAGATTAGTCTTTTTTGCTTCTTGTTTGACGGAACAGAAAAAGAAGGTCATTTATGTAAGTGTGGAGTTCAATGTAGAACATTCTGTGGAAGTAATAATAACTTCTGGGAGATTGTTATTTAGTGTATGGCTCTTGCTACAAAGGGGCTCCTTGCCATAGAAGAATCAGAAGCCGTTAATTAAGCAAAATCAAATAGGTTAAGTAATGATGAAAAGAAAGAAAAAAGAGGCTGAAAGAATACTACTTGCCTTGTTTTGAAGGAAAATCTGGAAATATACAAATTTTATGCAATACATTTTCATAAAAGAGTGAAAGCATAACTGATCTATGGTAAATTTTCAATAGGTTAGCAGTTGTTGCTTTGAGAGTAATGGACACATCCCATTTAGTGATGTATCTTTAAAAGATGAAAGATAATTTCAGTAAAAATTCATGGTTTGCTTGTTAAAAATTACAGGGTTACAAATACATTCCTTCGGTTTATACTCTTCCTTTAAGAGCAGTTTAAAAAGATGGGGAGATGGATGGAAACGGCCTTTCAACTTGAGATAATTTCCTCTTGTCCTATCGTGTTATGTGGGGGAAGATATTGACCGCTACCTTGCAAAAACCTCCTTTCAAGTAGCTGTACAGCATGATAAGGTGTTTCCTCAATCTCCTTTCCTCTGGGCTTAACAACCCCAGTTTCCTCAGTTGCTCCTCATAGGACTTGTTCTCCAGGCCCTTTCCCAGCTGTGTAGCCCTTTTCATCAGCTTCTTTGGGTGCATCATGCACTCTCCTAATGAGATTGCTATATAAAGTGCCTTCCAGCTAACAGACCAAATTTATTTTACCACTGTGAAATGACACATTTTTGTTGCTGTCATTCTTTCTCTTTCTTCCTTTCCTAGCCCCTAAACACCTAAAAGACCATCCAGCCAATTCCTTATCTATCAAATACTCAGCCCTTCAAATCTATGTTTCTGCAGTTTGAAGATAAATAAGAATGTCTTGTGGGACAATGTCAAAAGCCTGACAAGTCTAGGAATGCTATAGGTAACATCAACTGGTCTTTTCTTGTTGACTGTTGCAGTCGTTCCATGCCACAAGACTGGTCAGGCACAAGTGTCCTTTGTAAAGCCTTTGTACAGCTGTCTCATATCACCTCCTTCACTTGTGTGTGCTTTAGCAATGTTTCTATGAGAATCTGCTCCGTGATCTTCTCAAGGCATAGAGGTGAGGTTCAGCAGTCTGTAGTTCCCCATGCATTATTTTGTCCCCTTTTCTAAAAATACGAGTAATGTTTCCCTTTCTCAACTCACCAGGGATTTCTCCTAACCACCAAGACTTTTTCAAAACCTTATTTCTTCTCTTAATGAGGTGTGATTAATAATGTGTGACTGTGGGGTGGTAGACTGACTCACTCTAGGCAATTCCTCCAACCTAGGTGTACCTTTGTACACATTATCTCATGCCTGGTCCTCATGTTCTAAGCCATCATACTTAATGTATAAGGTCACCTGGGAATGTGAGGTAGGTCAAGAGAGGTTTTGCCCATACAAGTACAAAAATTATTTCTATTCCCTCTGCCTCCCCCTTACCCCACTCCAAGATCACCTCCTTTTGCCTGTTGGTGAATATTATAGAATGGTGTATTTTACGTAGTGCTTTATGTAGTCTATGTAATAGATACATATTTATACTTAAAAGAATATGTATCTAAAATCCTACTGAAAAACCATATTTTGCCTTCAGAATCTTTATCTAAGTGTAGTTCTCCTTTTCACTCCACTTGCAATATGCGATAGTCAAGTTGCCCTATGTTTTTCCAATAGAAGAGCATTTAATACAATCATACTTCCTTATGCTCTATTAAGACATTCCACATTTAGCTATTGGTGTTAAATTAACTTTGATGAAAGCTTTATTGAAACCAGTACATTTTGGGTGTTGCCCATTGATTGATCCCCAGATGAATCCTGGAGACAGAAGAAATCCATGTGTGGGAGAAAATGAGAAGATGCACAGATCTTCCCAATACAGAGAGAAGACTGAAGCTGTTGGATGGATGCAAGGGTTACTTTGGGTCACAGCATAGAACATACCTCTCCCATTCTGTCAGGGACATGACTCTCGGGAAATTGCTAATGTTTTATCTACCCAATTCCGAAGAGTTGTGTGTATCCCCAGTAGCTGTAGACTTCTAATCTGTGCCGCGACAACTTAACATCTGTGAATTTTATTCCCTCTCTCTATCTCAATCTTCTTTGAAGGTGTAGAGGGTTTTACAGCCATAAAAACAGTAACTGAAAAGTGCCACAATAGAACCAGAAAAATAATCCATTTTTAGTATGACGTCATAGTAGAATAAAAATCCACTATATACTGATTGTCCATTTTTCTTTAGCAAGGAAAATCTACATAAATATATTCATTACATTGATATTATCACTCTCAATCATGGTTTTGGACACTTCAGTAACAGGAAAATAACACTTTCTCCAGGATGTTTCAGAGTCATACAGTAAAAAGATCTTTCTTTCTGCCAAAACTACAAAGACTTATTATCTTTAATTTGGGCCATACTTCAAAGCTACTCAGGAAAAGTTCAGAAAAGAAGAAAGCTCAGGTAAATAAGTAAGACTAATATTTTCTATTTAGTTACACAATATTTCTAACATTACAATTTTTGTTTTCTTATTGACGATGTAGTACCCTGCACAATAACTATGAAATTCTTCTTCCCATCAAGGGAAGGACAAGTCTTCACAAATGTATAATTACTGCACTTCATGCTTTCATTGCCACAGGTGATGAAACTCAAAGCCACACATCCTTTTCTGGGCCTCTCATGGCAACAAAGACATTGAGGTGCTGGAGCAAGTCCAGAGAGGAGCAACAAAGCTGGGAAAACCTCTAGAGAGCAAGTCCTATGAGAAGCAGCTGGGAGAACTGGATTTGCTTACCCTGGAGAAAAGGAGGCTCAGAGGTGACCTTATCACTCTCTCCAGCACCCTGAAAGGAGGTTATAGCCAGGTCAAGCATTGGAATGGGCTGCCCTGGGAGCTGGTGGAGTCAGCAAACCTGGAAGTATTCAAGAAGTGAGAGAACGTGGCACTTAGTGCTATGGGCTAGTTGCCATGGTGGTGATCAGTCAAAGGGCTGGACTCATTGGTGGAGGTCTTTTCCAACCTAAATGATTTTATGATTCTGTGAAATGAGATTCTTCAGGCAAAGGAAACTATATGAAATCCAGTAAAATTGAGAGTCAAATTTACTGGAAAGAGGAAATACTTTAGTAAAACTGAAAGACAAATATTTAAAGATGAATCTTATGTTAGGATGAGTCTTGATTACAAAAAAATTAATTCTAACAGAGGAGTCGTGTAAAGGCTGGAATGCATGTTTTCAGTTCTTCTTTTATTAGTTACCTCTGATGTTGCTATCTTGCTCCAAGAAGATGCTATGAAAAACAGCATGTCTAGAAGTGTGTCTGGTAGGCTAATAAAGACATGTTGCCATCATGCTCTGTCTCCCATATACCTTTCTATGGGTTTCTATTGTATTACAAAGTAAATGTAATTATGAGCTCTAGCACAGATCTGCCCTCTACACTCTTACAGCTGTGTAAGGAAAAACACATATTCGACCTTCAGATTTACTTACCAGGCAGTGTATTCAATCCCATTCTCTCTTTCAGCATAATGCAGATTTGCTCTTCTACAAGGAAATGAGGTGGGAAACAAAAGACAAATCGTTGCTGTAGGGTTTTTTTTTTTCCTTTCTTTGTGTACAAAGTATGTTGAGGAACCCTGGGGTGATATATTTTTCCTTCACCTCCCAAAGAGAAAAACTAACTGAGAAAAAAAGTAAAGACAGCTCTTTCTGCAAAATAATTTCCAGCTTCAATAAATCAAGAAAAGCAGTAATAAAGAAACAAACCAAAATATGGAAACAGAATTGAAAAACAATAAGAGAAAAAGTTACTACTTGGTCAGCCATTGAAATTTCAGTGTCTAAACCCTGGTGACCGTGTTAATCTGCATGTGAGCCTACTTTGGCAGACACTGGTGTATTCAGAAAGCTCTGTGGTATAAGCTACCTCAAAGCTTCATGAAACAACTAACAACTAGAGCAAATTTATTTAGTGATGTTGTTTTGCACTTGATTTTCAAAAATTGTATTTGGAAACCTCAATGTCTCTGATTTGAGCTAAATGATCTAAAAATGTTACAAGAAGGGTGAAGGTTAAAGTAGAAATGTTCAGAAATCACTTAAGTTGCTAAGGGACTAAGTCAGAGTAACAGAGGCACAGATGGTCTGTACACCAACTGAGGAAGAGAAAAAAGTAAACCATCATGAAGAATTAAACAGACCTAAACCAGTTTCTCTTTAAAAAGGTGAGCTCTGGCCATGCGAAGTCTAACAAAAATATCACATGCTATAAATGAAATACATACCAAGTAATCAGAGAGGATATACAGTTATTTAGGAATTCTGATACATGTTGTAATTATGATTTGATAGATTACTGCAGACCTCCTGTAGTACTGAGAGGATAAAAAAGAAATCAAACAAAATAATGAATGATCTGCTAAGGTCTGCTAGTTCCATCCTGCTTTACGGACACAACATAGTAGCCCACCATGGTTTCCCTTACCTTGCCCTCAAGGTTAAAATCACATACTTCAGAAGTGTTTTCCTTGCATAATGGTTCAGATTAGTCCTTCAATGGATAAAATTCAAACAAGTTCTCCTTTGACATGCAGTCATAATTACTCTCTATACATGGGAACTATTTCTCGTAGCATTCTGTAATACTGTTGAAAGACAATTTAAATTTTAAAAGAACCTGAAGCTATTGGACTTTCATCCCCCACTGTTACAGATTTATTGTACTAACGTACTCTTCTCAGTGGCTTACTACCACAGGATTACTGTATTTAGATGCTTAATATATTCTATAAATCATAATGTTTAATTAAAATGGTGGCTACTTGGAATATTTTTGCAATATATGAAATTCAAAATCCAAGTACTCTACAGCCTGATAATGACTAATCAAGTGACTTTCAAACTGAGTGTATCATCTGAGACTGCTTCAAATATTTCCTCTAAAAAGAGCTTTCAGGCTCTTTACTGGTATTTTGCTGGTATAATTCTTAGAATTTGGAAATGTGCACCTGTTTAAACTACGTGAATGTACAAAGAGGTCTACATTAGTATTTTGTTTTCTAAATGATTCAAAGTAGAACTTAGAAACTGAGATATGTAAGCACCAAATGCTTATAAGCAGGTTTTTTTGTTAGGGTTTTTTTTTTTTTGCTGATTGGTTTGTTGGTTTGGTTTAATGGAGAGTTGTTGTTTGTGAGGGTTCTTTTCTGCAGTTGAGTTTTCTCATGATATAAAACCTAAGGTCCAAAAAATTGACATGGAAGTGCTAAGATTTATCTGATATGCCCACACTGATTTCAAGCTCTATCATTTTGGTATGATTACTTTGGTGAGTAGCTAAGCCACATATTTACACTTTTTAAATTCAGATTTAAAGTTAGACAAAGAGTCTGGTATATGGAAGGAAAAGCTTGCTTAATAAGGACACATTACACAATGCAACAATCACAGAGCATCTTCATGTATGGATGTTGGTAGATACATCAAAGTGATAACTACCAATCATTGCCTTGTAAATCAGGCATTTGTTTGTCCATGTCATGACTCATAAAATTGCTGTGATACAATTCTTTGATATGCAAGAATGTTGAGTGAATGTGATCCCACTCAAATTCTAAAAAAATACTTTCTTATGCAAAATTAAAGCAAGATGAAACCAATTGCAAACACCTCCTGATATTAAAAATGACTGTATGTAACAGTTCATATTGGTTAGAAATCTTAATGGTTGAGGCTTCTATAAAACAACCCCAAACAAGATGTCATAGATAGTTTTGAGAACACATTCCTGTTTATTGGTTGTGTAGAATTTGTTACTCTCATTTAAAATAATAATCCTTCATTTATACAATGCTTTTAAAAATTGGTAGGATGTATTTCTTTTGAGATAAAAAGGTAACATATTGAGGAAGTAGAAGCAAGAGACTAAGTGGTTTTTTTATGCATAAGAAATATTCAAATTCAATTACAAAATGTATTTAATCAACCAAAATAAGAACTCAATGTGAATAGTTTGTGATAAAAGACATCACTGTAGTACCGGTTGTCTGTTTTTCAAATGAGGATTTTGGGCTAAGAAAGAAAGAAAGAAAACAAATAATGACGACAAACAAATGTTGGCATCTCACAATAGTAGAATAAACCTGTACTGCTGGTTGGAAGATGCTTCACATTTATATAGAAGTCTTATTTGGAGAGTGTAAATCATGCAGAGCTGATACATAACAAAACTCATGAAAGGTCTGGAGCACAAGTCTTATGAGAAGTGTCTGAAGGAGCTTGAGGTGTTTAGTCTGAGGAAAAGGAGGCTGCAAGATTATCTTAGTCCTCTTCAGCTACGTGAAAGGAGTTTGTAGCAAGATGGATGTTGGTCCTTTCTCCCAAGTAACAAATTCAAGGACAAGTGAAAGTGGCCTCAAGTTTCATAGAGTGAAGTTTAGTTTGGATATTACCAAAAATGCCTTCACTGAAAGGCTGGCCAGGCACTGTAACCGGCTGACCAGGGAAGTAGTTTTAAATACCTGGATGAATTTTTAAAAAAACTTATAGAAGGGGAGCATGACTTAGTGGTATACTTGGGACACTAAGGTTAACAGTTGGACACTCAGGGTTGTTTCCAACGTAAATGATTCTGTGAATGATAGCATTTTGGACCTTGGAGGTAAAAAAATATTAGGTGAACTGCCACATTGTCACAGGAATAGTTGAGTTACTACAATACCTTCTGCCCATTAAATAGCATTATATAGCATGAAGTGAGCACTAGAATGAAAGACAGCTACGTTTGGATGGCTTTTGATCTGCACAGAATGGAAAAACAGTACAGCAGCTGACAGCATACAGTCAGGTAGGTGGGAGTTGGGAACAGAAGAAATGAAGAAAATAGGATATTAGACTGAGTTAGAGGGAGCACATATTTTCCTGAAGCAGCTTAATAAATAGTTTTTATAAAAAAATGGCTGTTGTTTCCACCCCTGCATTTATCTTAATTATATTAAATACCACTTTAAACACTTGTTTGTAGGAATATTAATTTGATTGCAGTCTCTAATTTTAAAATATCTGCTATTATATTGCAGATGCTATGATGATTTTCTGCATACTTTTTCAGTCTGTTGTTTGAAGAGATCTTGTTTAGTTCAGCTTATGACAAGCTATTAAAATTCCTGTGGCATTTCAGTTTAGGCTGACATCATAGCCAAAGATGCTGTGCTTGGGGGTCTAGATTGTATAAAACAACATGCTTGGAGGCCATAATAGTGGGTCATTGGGATGTGTTTACAACAGCATAGGACAGCAATTTTACCTTGGTCTACCATCCTGCTTTTTTCATACAGTTTATTACATGGTTCACTGCAAGGTATTTCTGATGCTAGTCTTCCTGTGGATGTACTGAGAAGACAGAGTATGCTTAAATTGTTCAAACTACCTGATGTGACAGAAAATGAAGTGTTCTGGGGTGCTTCCTTTCTATACTATCCTCTGCAGTACTAGATGAGAAAGGACTTCTTTCCAATGTCATGTGTGACTGTATTAGCCAGGCTTGAAATTGCTGTGACTGATATAACAGAGCACAAGATAACTCATCTGTAGGCCATTGGTAGCTGGGCACTTGATGGAACATGAGTTGTTCATGGAAAACTGATTTCTACAGTTTTGGATAGCGATATTGATGTCCTTTCTTAGTTAAAAGTATATGAAGCTTGCTGAAGCTGCATGATACCAAGTAGTAAGATTGCTCACTTACGTGTGTGCTGCTTGAAAAATTATACTCAAAAGAATGCATTTCTCATGAAGTGTTCCATCTTCATCCTACAAAGTGAGAAATGGACTTGATAAACTTCGTTAAAAGCCAGCCAGAGAATGAAAAATCCCAGTATCTCAAACAAACCAGAAGTTTGTATCTACCAGGTTTTTTTAAGAACTGAATTCTTTCTCTGGCATGTAGATTTTGAGAAGCCTGTTGTTTTCTGAGAAACAGTTTTCTTCTGTTTCTCTACCTTTTAATTTTGTCAGGTATCAGTCAGGGACCAGAACATAGTGAATGCAACTACAAAAAAAAGACAAGACTTGTTCTTTCTTTTCCTCTGGGAATTGAATTTGGATTTTCTTACTTTTGCTGGGCACACAAGCTGACCTCTAGCTTATCCAGATCGTTGTCACAAAATTGCATTTTCCAGACTTATACTTTTGATTTTGTAAAGAACTCTCTGTAGGGTATGTATATGTATTTTTCACTAATGTTATTAGACATTTTCAATGCTTCTATTATTATTGTTTTAGTTTTCTGGTTCTGTCTGTGGGATTATAAAGTCTTATTTTCTAAGCTTGACAAATATTTTCTACCAAATATTTAATTTTTATTTAACTACATTGATGTTGAAACAGTGTACAAATTATAATATAATTTTTAAATTTTTATCATAAAGATAAGGAAGTCAAGTAGATGTAATTATTTTAGGTCACCTAGCCAGCCAATGTCAATAGTTCAGAATAGCAGTCTGTTGCCAGAGTGTTATTTGGTTTTTTATTGGATAAGTATGTTAGTGCTTAGAAACATTATTTGTGTTTTCATTTCAAAATGTCCATTCTGTCCTTTGAGTCAAAGTCATGTCTTAGGGCTTGTGACAAGGTAAATACATTTCAATTTTAAGTATCTTTTCACTTTCTCCAATATATTTGCAGGAGCTCAATAATGTGGATAGTGAAATCAAGCACAAGAAAAGTAAACTAGAATTAGAGGACTGAAAATAAAGTAGCTTAAAGTCCAAGGACGACAAGTTTTAGGTCAACATGTCTAGGTTTCTGTCTCCATAACTGTAAAGGCCTTGAAATTTTAGTAAAATTCCTTTCAGATTAGATGTTTTTTGAATGCAGATTATTTTTGGTCAGTCAAGAATATGATACAAGAGAGGCAGGATAAAGCAAAGTGAAGGAAAATGCTGTATTTTTCTGGTCATACCTGTTTTCATTTAAAATTCACAAAAAATTATAGATGCCCTAAGAAATACCTGGACTTAAGAAGTCTTTTGTGGCCTAGAAATGAAATAATAATTATAAACACGAAATTAAATTTTTCCTTTATAGTTTGTGCAGAATCACAGCTATAACTGCAGAGTCTTGGCTGGAATAAATTCCTCAAAACAAACGTAATCCCCAATATGATGTGTACTCCACATTCCATAGTCACAGGCTCAAGTTTCCATTTTTTTCCTTCTGGAATGCACTTACTCATTAGCTTTTATATTATCTCAGCAGTAACTGCAATATATAATATTATTCCACTCCCCACACCTATTTTCAGTCAGCTATATTTTCTAAAGCAATTACCTTTGGGATTGAAATAGTCTTCCTGTATGTGTAAAACTGTATTTCTTAGACTTTTTGTAAAGTTTTAGATGAACATATAAGTTGGAGTAGGAATAAAGAAGAACGAATTGTTTTAATTTTAAATAAATACAAAAGACAATCCTGAAAGGATGAGCAACCCTTCCAGTCTACCTCTTTCTTAAAAATGTGTTTTCTTCTGACTTTCCTGTCTCTTGGAGTTTGTTTAGTCGTAAGTGAACATTCACCTTTTTAATCTGTTCATTACTGACCTAGACCATGGATCAGAGTGCACCCATGGCAATTGGTACATGACAGAAAGCTGGAAGGAGAGGCTGATACACCAGGTGTGTGTGTCACCATTCAGAGGAGGCAGGACTGGCTGGGGAAACATGTTAATTGAACCAGTAAGAAGTTCAACAACGAGAAATGCAAACTCATACACCTATGGAGAAGCAACCACAGGCATCAGAATATGCTGAGAGTTTTTTCAGCAGGAAAGTAGCCTAATGGAAAAGGACCTGGGCATCCAGTGCATGAGGAAAGGATTAATAAAAGGTGTTATTTGTTGCATCATGAAGAGTGGCCAGTCATGGGCTGTTACTTCAGTATCTTCCATCTTTTTTATTTAATGCACTGTTTTCCTAATCCCATACCTTTTGTTCCTGCTCAGTTGTTTTGGTTGTACCAAATTTCTGATTTATAAGAAATCCATTATTTTCTCTCTAAGCTTTATCCATAATAGAACACAAGGCTGAAATAACAAAAGGGAAAAAATCCTATGTCTACATAATTTTTGCATCTTCCCTTGACCTTTTCTAGCCAACAAGCATCTGAAACTCAAATTGGTTGCTCATATAAACTGCAGCATAGCAGAAAACTTAGGTAGTTGGAAGAATTATTTCTGGAAGAAATTATACTGTCATGAAAATTGCATTTTTTCCTCAAAATCTTAAAGCATTTCCTTGGCAACAAGTCATTCTGACCTTAATATGAAAATTTCAGTGTGTTGAATTGGTCTGGTAAAAGCCATTGGAAGGTCACAGGATGAATAGAAAAAAAAAAAAAAAAAAATTCAGAGTTGATTTCCGTTGACGCTTATGATATTAGAGAAACCCAAATTTGTTAATGCCAAAAGGTTATTGAGCATTGGAAGTAGCTTCTCAAGGAAGTGGTTGAATTACCATCCCTGGAGGTACTTAAAGGACACACACATGGGGCACACAGGGACATTATTTAGTGGTGGACTTGGAAATGTTAGGCTTACAGCTGACTCATTGATCCTAAAGATCTTTCCAAATTAATGATTCTAGGATTCTATAAAAATATAACTTAGGGGCTGGATTTATATTTTTGCTTGAAATATTTGTTCAAAATAACCAAGATGTGAAACTGATGGATTAAACAGATAATTGATTATTGTATATTTTCAACTGAGATGTACATGAAGGCAGAATAACTGGCAAAAGCAAGAGTTTGAATGTCAAATACATGTAAAATGTAGTGGTTGGAATCACAATAGATTGATGCATTCTTACAACATAAATGGAAGTTGTAAAATGTTTCATAATATCTTTCAATCCCTGATAAAGCATTTTTTCCCTTTTTTCTCCTAAATCTCAGAAGTTCCATGAAAAAGATGAATGGGGAAAGCTTGTAGACTGGAGTTAATAGCAGATCATGTTCTTTACTAAGAGATAAGGGACATCACATGTTGAAAAAACAGCAATACAGTTTCTGTCTGGGATAGCTGAGATATGCTCATGAATTAAAAAATGTAACACTGTTTAGCTCAGAACAAAGTAGCTAGTTTTGGAAAAGTATGTTTTAGACACTGCAAAGTTTAACTGAGAACTTGAAACAGACATTCTCCTTCTATCTTTTCTGTTTTCTTTAATTATCAGGGGAAGAAATGCTAACCCAAACCCGTTGTAGGCTGTTTTACAAGGAATATTTTTCTTTCCTTGAAGCCTGCAAATAAAAAAGAATTTATGCTGTGTATTTGGATGCCACATAGAAATAAAATCCTATACAGCTGTGTACTACCATATGACATGACTCTGAAGGAAAATTTTCAGAAGAATTTCAGGAAATTGCAGCAAGATTATGAATTTTTTTATGGAAAAGCAGTTTTGCTACTAAAAGATGATAAGTTTTGACATATGAGAGAATACAAACAATGCATCTTAACAACAACATTTACAAGAAATGAACTCTCTCACAACTTATCAAGCTTCTGCCTTATAATTTTATCCTATGACTTTCTCCCTTCTATTTTGCTTATTGCATTACTGCAACAGAAGTCCATTAATATCAATAGTTCCATTCAACTGTGCCCTTCCAGCCTATAGAAATATGGACTTAATTTTGGTAGTATGATGGAAAAGTAGAGATAGAAACCTGGTTTACAATGTAATAAGTTTTGTCAGTAAAAATGTAAGACTTCCTTTTTGACAAACCTTTCTGAAATAAATAATATTTTTGAGCTATTTGAATGTATTTTCTTTACCACTTCACACACATTCGGAATTTTTTATGGTGTCATTTAGGATGCAGTTCAGTTCACCAAAATGTAGCTCAGTACAATTTTTATGTGTATCAGGGTATTTGAGACAAATGTACAGTA
This sequence comes from Eopsaltria australis, assembly GCA_034509425.1. Classification (NCBI taxonomy): domain Eukaryota; kingdom Metazoa; phylum Chordata; class Aves; order Passeriformes; family Petroicidae; genus Eopsaltria; species Eopsaltria australis. Next base: position 73,510 of record JAVTVJ010002440.1, read on the forward strand.
GTCAAGTTACATTACCTGTAGAATATTTATGCAATTCTGGAAGATTCTTCTGATGCTGGATATCCTAGAACATTTAAATGCTGTTAGATATCTACATTCAGGGGAAAATATTGCATCTATACTAACTTGCCCACACTATTTTGGATATCTTTCAGTATTGAATTTTTCTGGTAATGCAAATGACTACTGCACGTAGCACTGTGCTACCAATCTCTGGACCCCCAAATGAAACATGTTAAACTTTCCTCTAAAACTTCGCAACCATAACTCAGACATGAAAATGTGATTTATACCAAAAAGATGGCTCAGGCACATGGTGTGACTATTGATATGTCCTGTGCAGAGCCAGGAGTGGAACTTCAGTGATCCTTGTGGGTACCTTCCCTCTTACTCTATTCAATCATTCTATGGTTCTATGAAAACAAAGGACTTATAAAAGACGAGTTATTAATATGTATTATCTAATTATGAACTATTTAATATGTATCTATGATTTTTTTTTGGCCGAGACAAAAGAGCTGCTGTTCATTGTGCAACTCAACAAATGCTTATCACTATTTTTAGAAAAAGACCGTAATATTGATCATTATTTATCTTAAGAATTCATAGAATTTATAGAACTCATAGGAAGTATAATCTGCTATGAGTTTCCTCCCAGTCTCCTCTTCTCCAGTCTGAACAAGCCAAGTGATCTCACCCATTCCTGATACGTCTTCCCTTCTAGAGCCTTTTACAATCTTCATAGCCCTCCTTTGGACACTTTCTAATAACTTTATATCTCGTATGCACGCAGGACTAGAGGTAAGGCTGCACCAGCACAGAGAAAAGCAGGACAATCCCCTCCTTTGATCAGGATTTTAAGTTCGCTGAGAAAGGAAGACTCCTGCCATTACATTTATAGACTGGCCAGTGTTCCTGAAATTGTCTCTAAGAGCTTCTGCTTCCTAGAGCCAAATATTTCTACCAGGTTGAAAAGAAATAAATCTTAAAAAAATTACATCTAGGGGAATGCATTTCTTTATAACTGCATTGCAGATGCACTGCATCTCCACAGTACTATTCTCAGGATAATGGAAAATTATGATTGAAAAAAACTGCTAAAAAATAGAAGTGTAATTCTACTGAACTGAATATTTCAAGTTATTCAGAAAAAAGTTTAAGAGGCAAGAACGAACACAGCTGCAGCAGGATGAATGTACCTCTGAAAACAGTATTTAAGCTTTTACTTTCAATGTCTGGTAAGAATGTCAACAACATAATAACACTCTTCAGCAAAAACTGTACTTCATTTTCAAAATATGATGTCTCAACATGCAGTATTTGAAATTTTTATGTGAAAGTTTTAGCTTATCCAATGTATCTTGGGAGATTTTCCCCTAAAATATTGTTCATAAAAGTCGAAATTTGTCACTTGATTGCATTATGAAATCTAATTTATTTTAAATAATTTGTGTTGCTATTCTTTAGAGTCTAAATAGTGGAGTGCTAAAAATGTACTTTCCATTCTGTTTTCTTTTTTTTATATTGAACATTCAAATTATATTGTCTTTTCAAAAACAAACAAATAAACAAAAAGAACAAGAACAGGAAAAAACTTACGTTTTGTTTTCTGTGTAACTTTCCATATGTAATTGAGGTGTTTTTGTTGTTCAAATAGGATTTCTACTAGTGGAATTAACACATTTTCTTGAGGAGGAAAGGTAAAATGGTCTTCTATATAAGGTAATGTTTTGGGGATTTGTTTTTTTTTTTCAAATGCTCCATAGTCATCATGTATACCATGGAGCAGGTTAAGAAGCATGCTTTTCCTTCATCCAAGACATGAAAATGTGCTTTGAATGGAAATCACGTATTTTTCACTTGAACTGAAGATTTTCTTTTTATTTTCTCTTTCTTTTCAAACAAAACATAAGTGAGTTTTATGAGTCATGAAAAAAATCTTTGAAAAAATGCTGCAGTCTAGAGGAAAGACTTTTTTTTTTTTATTTTGAGTGGCTTACTGAATAGTAAATAGCTTTTCTGAAAATAGCTTTCTTCAGTCACAGAATCTAGTGTGAAAGCAAAGCCTTATGACAGAAGTTTTCAATCTCAAATTTGATTCTGAAGTATTCACATTACTTCATATCCTGGCAATAAATTTCCTTACTAAAGGGCAAGCAATTCTTATACGTGATTGTGTGTTTGAGAGACCTCAATTAAAAAAGTGAGCTGGCTAGCCTCCTGACGTGAATGAATATCACCAGCATTTCCCCTCTTCCATTCATAAGTATCTAGAGCTATTTCACTTGTACAGGGAACTCAAGAAATCTTGTAAAAATTGTCAATGGAAGGATTCTGTATGGACTTTATAAGCTAGTAGTCAGGCTTAAGACAGAGACATGTCATCCATTCCAAGATCTTCCTGACTCTGAAGTCATCCTACTACATTGAGTGTTTTCCTAAGTAGCATATACTTTATTATTATTATTGCTATTTCTAAGAGAGGAAGAAAGAAGCTTTTAATTATGTCATAAATTTGCTTATATTTGCTGGTGCTGAAATTTCACATTATACTGCTCAGATGCTCCTACTGTAATTAAGCATCATGAGATCTGTATGATATCATAATATAATATATCAAGCATCTTATGTACAGAATATGCATCACAGAGGACTTTACCATTGCCCTCATGCTGTTTGCAACAGCCCTTATGCTGACTGCTTATTAGCTTTGTACAGTAGAGTCTCAAGCAAAACAATGGATGCATTTACTGAACAATTTCACTATTACAATCCTTTGTGGGAAAAAAATGCTACTCATAAGAAAACAGCTAAGAGAATATTTCCTTCCTTTGTTTGTTCTGATGATTTAGACAGAAGAAATCAAAGCAAGGTCCTTCCTATGTTGATTTGAAAAGTGACAGAGGAGCACAATTAACAGGTTTATGTTGTCAGTTAGAGAACAAAGAGACAATCAGATTTTTTCTAAAATATTGTTAAATTGATAGCTATGCTTGTTCTCTGTATGAATCCCTTAATGAAATCACACATATTACAATTACCCTATTTTTTTCTCAGAAATCATCATCTTGCAACAATAGGACAAAACAAAACAAAACCAACCAAACAAAAAAACTCAAACAGACAAACAACAACAACAAAAAAGCCTTGTACTTATATGCAGTAGTGACAGAGTAAATATTTCTGTGTTTATTGTATCAATGATAATAGGACATCAACAATATTTGACTATAGGATTCATACAGGACTTTAGAACAAGGATCATTGAAGTTCCACTCCTGGCTCTGCACAGGACACATCAATAGTCACACCATGTGCCTGAGCCATCTTTTTGGTATATGTCACATTTTCATGTCTGAGTTATGGTTACTAAGTTTTAGACGAAAGTTTAGTATGTTTCATTTGAGGGTCCAGAGATTGGTAGCACAGTACTACATGCAGCAGTTATTTGCATTACCAGAAAAGTTCAATACTGAAAGATATCCAAAATTGTGTGGACAAGTTAGTATGGATGCAATATTTTCTTCAATAATACGTATTAATAACTCATCTTTTAAAAGTTCTTTCTTTTCATAGAATCATAGAATGATTGAATATCTTAAGAGGGAAGGCACCTACAAGGATCATTGAAGTTCCACTCCTGGCTCTGCACAGAACACATCAATACTCACACCATGTGCTCGAGAACATTATCCAAGCACTTGAACTCTATCAGGCTTGGTGCTGTGACCACTTCCCTGGGGAGCCTGTTCCAGTGCCCAACCACCCTCTGGGTGAAGAACTTTCTCCTGATACCCAACCTAAACCTCCCCTGACACAACTTCAGGCCATTTGCTTGGGTCCTGTCACTGCTCACCACAGAGAAGAGATCAGTGCCTGCTCCTCCTCTTCACCTCATGATGAAGCTGAAGCTGAAGTGAGGTCTCCCCTCAGTCTCCTCCAGGCTGAACAGACCAAACGACCTCAGCCATTCCTCACATGGCTTCACCTCAAGGCTCTTCTTCACCATTTTTGTTGCCCTCCTTTGGACACTCTCTGTTAGTTTTATATCCTTTTAAGTTGTGAGGAATAAGGGAAAAATGACTGATGAGGGTAGGTGTCAAATAGCAGCATGGTAAAGGTAACCCTTCTTGCTTAATTTCATTTTTCCTAAACCGCTCTTTTGAGAGCAGGGCTTTGCTGAAAGGCAGTGGATATCAATTTTGTAAAAGGTAATTTATTTTTATACGGGGTAAGAAGTAAAATAATTTAAAAAGCATTTGAATAATGGCTGTATTTGAGTAAGAATTTGTTTACATTTGCTAAAATTCTTCATGTTACAACAGGCACTTGACACAAAAGAATATTCAGTGCTACTGAAAATCTACAGATGGTTCTGTGATGATTCCTCATTCCCTGTTTAGTTCAAAGATTTCATTCCAAAGTTATATATTTTATAAATTAGCTACAATATGTAAGGAATTAGGACATGAATGTGAGGTATTGTATTCTGTAATTTTTAATAGCAAGGTGCTGTGTCTTTTACTTGAGGGTGCATCTGTCTGATAATAGCAACTTAAGGTATTGCTGCTGTTTATAGGCATCCAATAGAGATTTACAGGAATGTTAGTAAAGCAGCATCAAAAAAAAGCAAGAGCTATCAAAGTCAGTTCCTTCTTAAAAGTCTGAATTACTGTTTCTTTATTGCTTTGACAGTCACTTGATTCATACAGCTTTGCTTAAAAAATTTAATAGGTTTTGCAAATGTAATTTCATATTTGGTCTGGTTTTACCCGTGATATGTTCTTGTTGATAGCACAAAAATAATATTTTAGTCTGTTGCTGGATGAAATGACAGCTTTGCCTTTTAATAGCCACATATCAGTATCAGAGCAGAGCTCTAGACCTCCAGCTTAGCAACCTGTGATAGTGTTGTTTAACAGTGTCTTATGACACACTGATTAGCAAACAGCATAGGCAAGCACCAAAGGCTTCTTAAGCTGGAAACCTCTTTGGCCCTGTGATGTGATACATTTTAAATCTTACAGCATTTGGGAATGGGAATACAGCATTTTTCTTCAGATGTATGAATGCCTAGCATGGGAAAAATACATTCTGGAAAAAATTATAGGGTATTTAAAAATAGTTTCTGTTATACACTAGGACAGAAAGATTAAATACCTGTTACTTTTTAAAGGAAGTATTTACAAGGTCTGAGTGAGGGTAAGAGAAGAGAGATAGTATTGACTGTTTGATGATTTTGACTGCCCAACCTGAAAATAGGACTGTTTGTTTCTCTTTAGTAAGTGAAAATTTATGATACAGCTTGCTGCAAATGTATTGACTTTAGTTCTGTTTTTAATCTTCATGGGGTGTGCCTTTCAGATCCTTAAGTGGTCTTTTAAACTGCTTTATAATTTTGTCTTCACATTAAAGCAAAACTTCAATTTGATGGATAGCATCTAATCTAATAATTTACTTCCAAATTAAGGTTAAAACAAAAGGTTAATTACCTGCATGGTAATATTATTGATGATCTACTTTAGCTGTTCTTGCTACAGTGTTCCAGTAACTACACCTACTGCAAGGTGATATTCCCAATTCTCTGTTAAGAAGAACTAGGGGTGGTGGCATATCAATAGGCACCTGTTCAGTGCAACATGAAATTTAACACCCACTAGTGAGGTGCAGCTCCAATTTGTGTTAACATTTCATGGGTACTAACAAGCTTACCCAGTCTCCTTTTTACACCAAAACAGAAAAAGGGACTTGCAGAAATTTCTACTGGTAGAAATTTTCTACTGTTTCTACTAGCAGAGAATGTCCCTCGTCTGTAGAAATATCCTTATTGGCTATTTCTAGACAGCTTGAACTGCAACTGCAGTCTATAACATCCAGATTAGTTATATTCTATTCTGCTAATTTCCAGAAAAAATAAACTTGAAATTGGCAAGTTTTAAGCTAAAAAAAAAATTATGGCATTTTTTTGGACCATTTTATATTTCTCAGTGCTTTTGTGAAATGGAGACAAAAAGAGGGACCCAAACATTCATAAACCCCATATATATGAAGGAGGGATATCCTGTTTAAAATAATCAGACTATGCTAAGATTTTTTTGTGTAGTAGCATTTCAATAGTTCACCTCAGCTGGATGCCTATGGTGACTTCGAGTGCTTTTTACAGCTGCTGTTTCTTGGACATTATCGAGCATTATTATTTGGAGCTCAGCTGTAATCCCCATTCCTTGATCTTTGGGGTTTTTTTGGGGGGGTAGGGTGTTATGCCAGAATGCCAGTTGTACCAAGCCTATCGTGCCAGAACTCCTGCCTGTCTTGCTGAAACAGCTGTGGTATCTTTGTTAACAAATTAATTGACATAGAGAAGTGTAAACTGTAAACTGTTAATGAATAAGGGAGTCCATTACTTCATACTTCTGAGAATATTCTTTTCCAAAGGGTGAGATAGTGGTCAACAGACATGAAAATTAAAATTCCTGTACTGCAGTTCTCTTTTGTCCAGCCACTGCAGTCTCTGATAAGTTCAGTCAAATTTCTTGGCAGTTAGGCTGTTCGGAGAATATCTTCTTTTAGTATGATATGGTTATTGTCTTATTTCCAAACTCAGCAAAGGGTTTTCTGGAACTCTTTTCTAGCTAATGCTAGCAATCCATTGTGAATTGTTGCAATTTGTGTTTCTGTTTGTGAAGGTTACTAATTTGACAACGACAAGTATCTGTAGATGAAGACCTCTAGTCTCAGTGAAGTGACCTCTAATCTAGTGAAGACAAGAAATTATGTCAAACTGTCTTTTGATATCAAAATATGATGGCTCAGTGTCTTCATCAATGAGCAAGACACAAGATCAAATGCATGTGACAGTAAAGAGAGACTATCTGGTAGGAGCTGTACTTCAAAAAACCCATGAACATGTAATGAAACATCCACAGAAGTAATTTTTTTGAAGAGAAAATTATTTATGTTGTTGTTGTGTAATTCTTATATAATATGTTTTGAGAGACCAGATACAACAATTCATTACTCCAATTTTGTCTCACTCTAGCTCTATTGACATTAACAGAATTGAACTGGTGTCCATGTGGTAAATCAGATGCTCTATTTTAATTTTTCCTCTTTGGTTTTACATTTATTTAAATTCTTTTTAAGTCAATGTCAAAAGCCTGCTGGGAGCAGAAGCATATTAGACACTTGACTTTCTTCTCTCACTGAAACTGTCAGCTTCAGCAGAAAGTTAATCTGCACAGAGAAAGCAATTCTTAAGAAGTATTCCTCAGTCTTTTCCTCTTCTCCTGTAACTTTTTTTTTCCATTGTGTAGCACACCCATTTGAATTCGAGTATAAAACTACACAAAAAGTGATACTAAAATGTAAGCTTTTAAAGAAGAGACTTGGGTATAATATCAAGCATTAAGGATAGACTTTCCATTTCTTGAAAACACTTTGTACTCTGCCTCCAATATGTTCTTTATATATTCCCACAGCGATTTGTTTTCTGTGTTTTGTCAGCAATTTACTCTTTGCTAGGTGTTATACTCTAGTTTCTATGGAAAGTTTGGACCTGTTCAGAGGAAATTGCAATATGTGATGGCCAATTCTCAAGCATTGCTTTAGCACAGGCAGTGGGGAAGTTTGGCTATAAATGTGAAGGAAAAGCAGTTGGAATTCTTTGGCATGAGAGATAATACTGTAAAAAACAAAGACAATTATTTTGAAACCTTTCCAAACTAAGGAGCTTTTTTTTCCTATGTATTACTTGGAGACCTGGGACTGAAATCATTAGGTTGTTGGTCTTGTAGCTCTTAAAGGAGATAAATAAACATTTAATATAAACATGAAAATTGGATGTTATTTAGAACAAATTTCTAATATTCTGGGTAAATCCATTATTTATTTGCCGCTTTGGTCTGTAAAAAGATAACTGTTTGAAAGAATAAGTAATGTAGTGAGAATCCAGGGGATAAAAACCGAGACATATTTAACAGAATGTTGAACTCAAAAGCAGCATTAAGATTTAGTTCAGAGAAAAAAGAGCCTGAAAGCTTTTGAGTGGAAAGACTTAACCTGGGAAAAGAACTAGCAGTAGGACCAAGATCTCATTTTCTTCATTTTAAGGAAGTTTGGCCTTTTGAAAAGGTAAAGGCAGATGCAGCAATTGAATTATACTTCACAACCTGCTGAACTTCAAGCACACTGAAGTAGCAGCTGTGTGTGTTTCATCCCCTAGGGCGCTCATTATTACAAGGTAAGACAAGGAGGTTGCATCTTTCTTTTTTATGCACACATTCTCAGGAGGTGGAACCTGTGATCAAGGAACAGAAGCTAGCTCAGGACTTTGTAAGACTGTCAGGGTCATTGAGAACTCCATTTGTTCCCTGTACTTCTGATTGAGAATGGCCATGTGCGACAAAGAATTGAGATGTTTTATTCTCAGTCCGCATCTTGAAATCTGAGGGTGATTCTGAGGGTGGCCCATGTTTCCCTCCTTTCTCTCCTTCACTGCACATGTTCCATGTCCTGTTATAGGATGAATTTTGTATAAATGGACAGTGCCATGCAGAAGTCTTTAGTGCACACATCTGCTGTTACCAGAGGACAGGATCATCGTGACCCACCTGACAAAAGGAGACAGTACAGCGGTTGGTGGGAGTGAGGAGAAATAATATGACAAAATGAATTAATTAATTTTTTAACAGGTCAGCTGCATTGTACAGATGTCCTACTTGATGTCATACTTATTTCATAAAATGGTATTTTCATGGATTCTGGATTACCCATAATCAGGAAAATTATTTAGCCATCAGAGGCAATATGTTTCAAAGGAAGACGGTAAGTCTGTTTAGACACACAAGTTTTTAAGTGACTGAACTGTGTCGAAATTTAGGCTAAAAAAAAATAAAGTAAAAGAAATAAATGACTGGAAAACCTGTCATTCTAACCCTATCTGTATCTTTTCACACACTAAGCACATCCAGGTGTCAGCTATAGTTTGAAGTTAATGATTCATTTTTCTGTCTATCTCTTATTTTTGAAAAGCAGAAAAAACTAAACCAAAACTTTAGGCAAACTAAAGGCTCATAAATTGTCAGAAGATCACAAAGGTTTAATATTTGCAAGATTGCAGAATCCTAAAAGCACAGAACTATTTGGGTTGGAAGCAGTGAAAGATCATCTAGCTCTAACTCCCCTGCTGTGGCCCAGGACACAGTTGGCTTTTTGGACTGTGGGCACACATTCCTGGGTCAAGTTGAGATTACTGTTCACCAACACCCCAAGAGCTTCTCCTTAGGGCTGCCCTCTTTTCATTCTCTGCCCAGCCTTTACTTGTGCCTGGGATTGCCCTGACCCATGTGCTGGACCTTGCACTTGGTTTTGTTAGACTTCATGTATGTTACAAAGGTCCATTTCTCAAGCCTGTCAGCGTCCCTCTGGATGGCATCCCTCCCCTCCAGTGTGTTGGCTGAACCACACAGCTTAGTGTCTGCCAAAATCTTGCTGAGGGTGCCCTCAATCCCACTGTCCATGTCACTGACCAAGATGTCAAACAACAGTGCCAGTCCCAATACCAACCCTTGAGGAAAGCACTGGGGCATTTGGAGCTGTCTGAAAGTGGACAAAGTTTCAAGTGTAGATATAGAAGAAGTGGCAGTGAAAAGCTTCCACAGCAACAAGCATACAGTATTGAACTGGTAGTAGAAAGCAATATATAGATAATGTTCTAATTATCATGTTTAATATAAAATTTTTGAATGTTACAATCTAATCATATTCACTTCTGGACTTTTTTTGTTCTCATGAGATACCCAGCTGTTCCATGTATTGGACATCCAGTATGTCTGTTCTTCTATGTTGCATAACAATTAGTTCTGGATACATCAAACTTTGATTGGCAAGCCAACACTTCCTTGCATTCTGTGTCAGCTTTATCAGTCCATGGATTTGAATCTCTGAAACACTAAACAAAGAATTTATGGTCTATTAAGTTCCCTTCAGCCTTTCATTTTTTCTGATAATTATTCTAAAATATTGCTTCTAGAATAATTTCCCTCATATGACTTCATAAAAGCAGTTATACAATTTTGCAATATATAATTATTTTTTCACAAAATTAATTTCTTTTCAGTAGCAGGCTAAAGGATCAGAGAGAGTTCAAAATGTAAGAGGCCCATCCCTGCATTTGCAATGCAACAAAAAAAGATGGTAACATTGGGACAAGAAAGAACTATTTATTTAGCTCTCAGTAAATACATAACTTGGAACTGATTCTGTCTGTGAATGGTGATTTTTCCTATATGAAAGGTCTTTGATTGATCCTTCAGTGTAGAGCAGCTAAAACTAATTCAGCAGCAATATGTAAAGGTCTCCATTCTACATGAAGATTCCTAATTTTGTGTATGGTAGAGGTTCTCACCTGGGAAATTTCTCTCACGTTTTTGTTCAGTTGGTCAAGTGGATCAAAACCTACAAACTAAGAAAGAGAAGAGAAATACATGTTTCATTTATTTCACTTAGTCACAAGCTTTCTATAGTTACCCCTCGTATCAGCCAGCATAGGCAGCTACTTTCTGGAGTGCAGTTCAATTTTTACAAAATTCAAAAGGAAAATTTTATTCTGGATTTAACTTAGTATGTAAACCAAACCCTGTTTGGTGTTACAGATATAGTGATGTTACAGATATAGGAATGATATAGGATACAGAGAACGTCACTGTCCTTCCAATTCATTCTACAGTGGCAGGCCCAATGACTGTGTGAAGTGATAGCCAGAGTTGTTGACGTTACCTATGTTTTAAAATGCCCCCTTAAGTCTTGTAAATCAGGTACACATGCCTCACAATGAAGGCAGTAATAAAAATATCCCTGTTCTCACATTTGTTTTAATGAAGAAAGGCTATTTTAGTGATAGTACGAGAGCAACTCAAAACAGGAAAGGTGGGTTTGGGGAATAAAAAACATGATCAGACTTCTAGAAAGACAGCTGAGAGTGTAGTCTAACTTTGCCTTGTTCTATTGGTTATGATAGTGTATTTCATCCTGTAATCAACACTAGTCTTGTGCTTTACAGACTAATAAAATCACTGGATGCAAAACCAATATTAATACAAAAATTTCTTATGCAAACACATCTTTACATCAAATCCTTACTCTATTGTCCAGGGAATGAAGTTCAGCTCCATTGTAATTTGATCCTGACACAAAACCAGAAACTGTAGCTTTATTGCTGAGGACCCATAAGTGAAATGAATTCTCTTTCAAATTTAGTTGTATTATCCCATGTAGCTTTTTTTTTCCTAATTGCTTCCACAGTAAGTTGCACTCACAATTGAGAAGCATGTGTGGTGCAGAATATATTATAGCTAACATACTGATTAGCATAAAAGAAGTGAGGTAAAGTTAAAATATTTTCTTAGGAGATATGGTTGGAAGCCCAATAGTACACCGAGAAACTCAGGTGGGAATAGAAGTCTGTGATTTACTTTGGAAAGTCTAATGATATATTTGGTTCAAAGAAATGGTTACAGGAAGAATTGCTTCAGAGCTTCTGCCCTGGGTTGGCCCAAGGGGTGTCAATCTAGGAAGTGACCCATGCTGCAGGAAGTAGTACAACTTCCTTCATGAGAGAGAGAACCAATAGTTTTAAGCACTGATAGATGGGCCAACCTATTTAAAGTTGATCCACCTTCAGGAAAAGAAATCCTATATAAGTAGTAGGGTTTTTTTTGAGCTCTTCCTCTTAGCCTTCCTGTTCCTCAGAAAGAAGGAGCTCCTCTGCTTCTCTCTCCAGTAAGGCTGGGCCTTTTTCCCCTCCCCCTACTTCCCAGAGGGAGGAGGGGGAAGGGGGGTTAAGAGTGGCAGTGCAGCTGCAGCTGGGCATGGGGGAGGAACCGGCCTGGGCTCTCTACAAATATAGTTCAGCTACAGTGGGCAGCGTTGGGCCCTCCTGTTCTGGGCCAGGCAGGGGCCAGGCCCTGCTCTGTCACCCCGGAGCCCTGTTCCAAGCCAGCCCCAGCTGGCCAAGCCAGCTTCACAGAGCAAGGTTACCGAGACTCTGAGTGCTTCTACCATCCGGCTCGGACCTTTCAAACAGCCCGGCAAAGACCACGGGATTGTCACACAAAAGAGAGAGAGAGAGAGAGATTAACTCTTTCCATGCCCAGACTAAACTTCTAGACACCCATCCTACCCTACAAGAGAGGAATGAGTGAGGACATCTACATAGATGCAGCACAGAGACTTTAAAGTCAGTGAGGAAAGCGGAACCGATGCCTAGAGGGAGGAACATGAGAAGTGCTTCGAGAGTGAAGCTGAAAATTCTTTTATAGAACCATGGCTGGGACTGAGCTAATAAATTCCCCGTAATTTATGAAGAAATAGTCCAAAGGGGGGATGTTATGTTCTAATTGCAGCCAGTGAGCCAAGGCACCTGGGTAAAGACAAGCAGGTGTTGAAGTAAGTGCAGCCTGATGAAAACTTGAACAAAGACAAAGAAGAGGCTGTGACCCAGAGCCCTGGTCCCGGGGAATGCCAGAGAACTTGTATTGTCAGGAGAAACTGTGTTACTAAACATAGAGGAAGGGATTTTGTTTGTTGCTGCAATAGAACTGTTCATCCTTAAAAAGGTACCCCATGGACTGTTCATAACCCACCATAGTGGCTGTAGGAAGGCTACTGGTGTGGGGGGGAGGAATCATCCACAAGCAGATCTCTCCTCCTGGGCAGCTGCTGGTGGTGAGGCAGAAGACCCATAAAAAACTGTATTTTCTTACAGAGAGTCCATGGTATAAGCAAAAGAGACTTCTCTCCCTAAATGAACTGAGGCAAAGACTAATTCAGAAGTGGTAAACTGATTGCACAAAAAGACAAAAGTGTTGTCTTTTTGTGTGTTGTCAGGGAAAAAGAAATGGAGAGGTGGGGGGAGGAGGGGTTGTCTGAAGGTTTTGTTTTGGTACTTCCTGGGTTTTTTTCTTTTTGTCTTGGGTTTATTAATAAACTCTTCTTATATTCTTAAAGTTTGAGCCTGCTTTGCTTACTCCTAATCCTTATCTCACAACAAAAATCAGACAAATTTTGATAAATGTGCTGGCATTTAGCCAGAAACTCGAATAGGCGAACTGAAATCACTACAGCTTCTAAAAGGCTTTTCTGTATTTTAATCATGTCCTATTTACAGTCTGCCTTGGTTTAGGAAGGGGTTCTCAACATTTTCCCATTTAATATTTTCTTTGGTTTTCTTAAGATTTCTTACTTCACTCATTAATATCTCGGACTAATTTAGTGAAATCATAAAAAATCTAAAGCCTTCAGAAGCAGAACTGGGAAAATTAACACATATTTGTATGATACCAAACATACACATGTACTTGTACCAACTCCTGGGCTAAATTTGATTTAGACAAATTATACAACCATAAGACAAAAAGTATAAGCTTTTCTGACACCATTTTTTTTTGACAAAAAGACAAAATAAACTTAGCAGTATCAAACATAAAATACATATACACAAAATAGTTTGACTAATATTTAGTCACTTGTGATAAAAACACAAACAAATCACAAACATTAATAGACCAGTAATACAAGCAATTATGGTGGCAATTGAAAGTTCTGTTGGTCCCACACAGTTCGTCTGTTAGTAGGTTCCTATAAAAAGAAAAGTGAAAATTTGGACTAGCACAGACCAATTCTAAAAAGGAAGGAAAAAATTTCTTGTGCGGTATAATGTTATTAAAGCAGCGACTTCAGTTTGAAATGCTGACACTGCTGTATCTATCACAAAAGTAACCAAAAAGCTAAAAGAGCCTAAGACAAAAATGATTATCATGTCTTCATGGTTCTCTGTGAGCCTTTTCTTGTAAATCTGCTGGCAGTTCCACCACTCTGCCTTTGATCTTCAGTGGTGGGAGTGCTGGCATTCCTAGAAAAAGAAAACAGTACAAACTTCCTAACACATTATTCCTTAGTGTATTGAATTTTTTAACTGCATGAACTTGATATCTCTTAGGTGTAGTTTCAGCTTCTATTATGTGAAGTGCTTATTTTTTCCCCCATATTTTCAGGGGTGTCTCCTATGCTTAATTTAATGTCTGCAGGGAGTGATACTGCCTGTAAAAATTTGACGAGCACTGCAGCTTGTGAATTAAAGAGTGCTTTAACTGCTTGAACTGGATTTCTTTTAGGGCTTTAAGCACACTTCTAGTTCTCACCCTGGAGCCATGAATTAACCTTATCAGTTTGGCAGATAACCCTTGCTTCACTTACACCAGTGATTGTAACTCTTTGCTGTCTGGCATCCCCCTGCATTAGCATTGACTGGACTTCAGTCTTGACTGATTGATGATCAGATTTTGATCTTGAAAGCTGTACATGGCACTGTTTTAGTAGCAGTTTGCTAACCCAGGCAGTCATTTGAGATTTCAGATTTAATTAAAGGTTGACATGCTACTTCCTCACCATCAGATGTCAATGCAAATGTTATGTTTTGCTCTTTATCAGAACAAGAGACTTGGTCACCTAGTCTCAACTCCTCCACTGAGCACAACAAAAGGTCTGAATTGCTAGACACGTTTCAGGAATGTTTTATGGGTTCTACATCCTGTAATTCTTCCTGTGAAATTCTCTCTCTCACCTCATTCCAAAGCTCTGCCGGAAACTTTTGGACACAATCACATTTTGCAGCAAGCGATGCTTCTTCCTGAAGCCCTTTTTTTTGTTTTCCTCATTTAACAGAAGGAACAAGACTTTCACAAATCTTGTAAAGATAGTATTATCTCATCTTCAGATTTTTGCACAGCTAATTGCTCATTATCCCAGTCTTTTCATGCCAACTCCACTCCAGGGATGTAGGGCTAATAAAAATTTTTCCAGGAAGGACAACAAAATATTTTCTTTACACTGGCCACCCAGAAGAACCATTGTCCCCAAAAGCTCTCATGCAACCTCCTTCAGGGGACAGCTGGGGCAAAGTATCCAAGAGTTCATACACAAGGATCCACCCACCCCCCACAGAGGGAACTGTACTATTTTCAAAGGCACGTTGGGTCAGAGAACTGTATCATGCAATGACTACAGCAAAATAAAGTTATGATCTCAATACTAAGATTACAAGAGAGATGCCTTTGCCTGAATTAAGGTGCAAACAAGACCACATACCAAAGTCAATAGTATAGATTTTATTTTACAGTAAACATGAGGTAAAGAGAGAGAGAAATATGAAAAGGAAGAGCAGGGACAGAAAGGGACAGAGAGGCAGATTAAGTAGAAAGACAGTCACTACCCTGTGGACCCAGCAGCATCCCATTTGTCCTGTTCACCCTGGTTTTCTCTGTGGTGGGTGTCCTGTGAAGTATTGATTTCAATGGGTTAATATACATTCATCTTTATATGGGAACACCCGAGCATGTTCCCTGTGAGGGGGATGTTTTACACTGTTTTTTACAGCAACATTGTGGATCATGTGCAGTCTTCAGCTGGAAGGCCTCAGCAAATGAATCTGGGGGTTATTGCCTCCCCTCAACCAACCCAACCAGAGATTATTTTCAACACAGATGCTGAGTTGGCTTTCCACATAGATACATTCTTCTCCCCACAGCCACGTTTCTCTTTCCTTAGGCCTAAGATAATTGGACAATAGTACTGCCTTTACCTTATCTCAAGTTCCTGTCAGGTGGCTTAACTCACAGTTCAATCCAGGAGGCATATTCAGAGGAGGCGGAAGGAACGAGAGAGAAGAGTATGGGCATCAGTGGTGCAGATAAGCAGTTGCATGTTTTCATAATTTGCAGAGAAAAGTCCTTTAGTAATTTTAACAGTGTTTAAGACAATTATGATTTTTAATCTCTTACATGTCACTAAATTCTAGATTCTGGTTTCTATTTAAAGGCTAATAAGATTTAAAATAATTCCATTTGCTTCCACTTATTTAGTGATCTTGCTGATGACCTGGCTGACTTTAAATAATTTTTATTTTTTGAAGAACAGAATGTAGAAGTTTTCAATTAGATTATACTAGCACACTAAATATTGTGTTGTAGTTAAGAGGGAAATCAAAACAAAACCACAAAATTCACAACAAACTAACAGGTCCTTCAAATTAAATTTTTTTCATCTCCATAGTCTGTTATATTCATCAGCATGTGGGACACTACAGTAACTGAGGAAGTGTTTTCATTAGCTGACTGCTGTACACAGATAAAGGGAGAGGGAAAGGAAGGAACACTGCATGCTGGTGGACTAAAGAGGGGCAGTATAAATAGCAAAAAGTTTCAGACTCAACATCTCTGATTAAAACATGATCTTCTCTTTCCTGACTTACCTTTTCCTGTTTTGCAGACCCTTTTCTTTATCAAACTCATAATGAAACTGGCATTTGCACATTCCCTTGGTTTGCTTTTCAAACACTAACTAGGATTATAGGTATGTGAGAGCTGAACTGACTGAACATGCTTATGTGGATGTGCACAAGATACATATAAGGCTCACAATACTTGTTCTTTCCAGAAGGGTGTCTTCCCTTAATGAAATTGCTGTAGTTCACTGCAGCACAATTATGTTCAATAAATCTTGTCACTAAATCAAACCCTGTACTTTCAAGTAAGAATAACTACAGTATGATTTAAGTAAATGTCAATGTAATTTTTCAAAATCTTCAATTATATTTGCACAATTTTAGTTCACACCACAAACTTGCAGCCAAAATATACTCCTGTATAGAATCTGTAGCCTGCATTACTCATTCTTTTAATAATGTATTACACCTGATCTGCAAATTAATTTTTCAGCAAGCAGAGTATTTTACAACAGACATTTTGTAAAGTTCTATGTGTTCTTCAGTGATATGCTTAGTCCTGCCAAACATAAATTTTCTTAAATTTAAATGATTTGAATTTAAAGATATTTAAGAAAAAATGAAAGAAAAAGAGTGAAATAAATAAATAAATATTGTTTTTCTGGTCATATAAAAATATTCTTCTTACCCTTCCCAAATTAGGTAAATTTTTTGTGATGTTTACAAAAAATAAAATTCACTTCAGCACAAAATAAGTAGAAATTCTCCAATCATTTTTTTCCCCAGAAAGTTAGACCCAAAGGTGTTGATAGCAAACAATTATGCTGTCCACAGAGTTTTCTAATATTCCTTTTGTACAATTGTTTTCTGAAACTATTCTCTTTCTTATAGTTTTATTTTTTTTAAGTTTACATCTTTCCCCAATAACTTAACAATTCTACAATTCAGAAAAGTTAAATTTTCAAAGTCAACTTTTCACATTCTTGTCCAGATTATCAACATCAGAAAAAATTCTCATTGCAGAAAGGAGAGTTTGATAGTGACAGGGTTAAATATAGAAAAGAAAATCTATTCATTTTAGTGGTAATATTAAATCATATTTCATAAGTTAGTAATGAAAACACCTTGCAGGTAATAATTAGCCCTAACATCCCCCTGTGATCTTTTTATAATGTTTTTACACAGAAAAATACAGACAATTAATTAACAAAAAGTCATATGAAAATCAGTGCTGGAGATGGTATGATAGTGTCTGAGCACTCTCACTGTTTACTGTGTGTGATAACCTCTATTGCATAATTGGAGGGGTACTAAAATTCCAGTCATTTAATTTTGAATGAGGGCATAAAATTTTAAATTAATATCTTTGCTTTACAGATCTCAAATTTACATTTACTTCTTCTGTTAAGAATACAGCAAGTTTCTAATTCCCTAGAGTTCCTTGTAATATTCCTAAAGGAGGAAGTGACAGAGAAAACTGCAGCTGTTAGGCAATTAATTAGGTACAACCAGTTTATTATCCTTTTAATTCTATTCCCTTAACTCTGATTTACTTCTGTCTCCACCTATACTCCTCAACAGTTAAAGCAAAGGTCTGCACAATATTAATCAGGGTATTCAACATAACTATGTGCAGTTTAACATAAAATGTTGAAAGAGAACATCCCCCTGGCTCAGTAACCAACCTGAAGATTAGCTTGAATTAGTAACAACACACAGTGAAAAAAATACTCTCAGGGGAGCTAGCGCTGCAGTGAAGGCTGGTAGGAGCTACTGCACTCTCAAGAAAAAGTAATTTTGCAGTTCTCTGGAAAAGATTTCAGCAGCGTGAAATCACATGTATATAGACAGCAAGTAATTTTAATTATAAGGCTAGTCACTAGGTATTAATGGTGGGAGCAATACTAATAATGCTGCAATTAAACCTGAGATATTCCTCTTTTTAACACAATACTCTAATGACATAGATTGTTTTCATGTAATATTTTCAGACTAAATATTCTTGAAAGGCTTTTCCAAACAAGGTACACTAGGTAATAGTCAATTTTTAGAAGGGGGAATTCGGAAACAATTCCACTTTTTTTTCTATATACTTGTTTTAATTAACACAGAAATGCATAACATCTACCATGTGAAGTAAAATCATTCTCCCCTATCCTCTTCCAAAATCTGTATTTCCTACTGATTTGTGAAGATTGACAAGTTTTTGGCATTTCTGGGTCAACCTCACTTTATTTGGCCCTGTTTTTTTGCCTATTGCATTCTTTACTGGAAGTCTCCTTGTCTGTATGCATACTTTACTAAGGAATAATAATGTCAGCTTGAATTTTGCCTCTGCCTTGTCATGGACCTGATCTAGTAACAACTTGTTATATAGCAGCCTGAGAAGCCTGCCTGGTACTAATCCAATGCCTCATGGTAGTTGCCTTTTGGGGGAACAGCTCTGGAGAGGTGCTTTAGCCTCATCAGACTCTACCAACACCTGAGCAGATTTGAAGTCAACTAACATTTAACTGGCAGACATGGAATTTGCTTTCCCATATGAAATTCCATTGCAAAGTCAACACTGTTGCCCTCTATCCTAACCATTTCTTAAGTATGATCAGGTCCTCCAAGAAAACCTGCAGGAAGCAACTTACTCTCACAAGGTGTTTTGAGAGTATTTTTACTTTTGTCCTCTGTTTCAAAACAAAGCCATACTTTAGCTGAAATTTATAAGGCACTTAAAACCAGGCAGATTTCCTATCTGTCTCTCTCTCTATATATAAATATGTATGTAATTTCTATTTCATGTGTGTTTATTCTATGAATGATTTCAGAATTCTTTCTTCAGTACTCCCTATGTGTAATTTTCTTGTGAACATAAAGTTTATGGCATAATAATTAAAACACTTCTGCTCTAGGTAAAACATATAGATCCTCTACAGTCATTGATGGCAGTTATGACTATTATGTAGAGTCTCTCAAATATATAAACAGTTGTCTGTGAAAAAATGCCATTAGTTTTGTTCTATATTCACCAAAATTTTTGGTGGCCATATTAAAAAAAGTGCTTTCAGCTGGCACTGTTATTTTCTTTCTTCTTCTCAGCCACAAACCAAGTAGGTATTGAGGGATAT
This sequence comes from Eopsaltria australis, assembly GCA_034509425.1. Taxonomy (NCBI): domain Eukaryota; kingdom Metazoa; phylum Chordata; class Aves; order Passeriformes; family Petroicidae; genus Eopsaltria; species Eopsaltria australis. The sequence continues at coordinate 92,908 of JAVTVJ010002440.1, forward strand.
ATGGATATCTTTTTCCCTGAGAATCACATTGAAATAAATGAGTATTGTCTGAAGATCTGTCTTCCTTTAGTTATCTTCCTTTCAAAAGCAGTAACTACAAAACTACTTCAGTGATAGCTTTTTTCTATCACCTGAGCTATTTCTCTTCCAAAAGTTACTTGTTATACTTAAGGAGAAATTTTTGAACAAGTGCAACTATTTTAAAAATAATTTTAAAAATAATTTTAAAAATAATTTAAAAGACACATTGTTGATTATTAGCATCATGAATTTAGCACACCAAAGGGTAAAAAACCCCTTCATCTCAATTGTCAGATACTCCAGCAGAATCAAGGGAAAGGGAAAAGGAGAAAGAAGAAGAAAGGAGACATAAGAAAGGGGAAAGAGAAAAAGAAAAGGAAAGGAGGAGGAAGGAAATGGCAAGGCAAAGGAAGGCAAAGGAATAACATATATAGAGTTAGAAACAATAAAACACAATGAAACATAAATTTGTATATGAAAAATATACACAAGCACATATAAAGACATTTGAATTCTTATCAATCTAATTTCCAAAAAGATATCAGAAAACAAAAAAACCCCTAGACTGTTATGTTTTACATCAGCTTCCATGTGGCTGTTTAAGGGTACAGTTTTACAGTAATTATAGGCTCCACACATCTAGGGCAAAACCTCTCTCATGTAAAACACCAACTTGAATCTTGCATTTAGGCAAATTAAATAATGAAAAATCTTTGATAAAAAAAAGTTATTTTTTTACACAGAAAACTATGTTTTGAAGCTATTTTTCTCAAGGAACAGATGGTCTTTTTGACAGAAGAATTTTTTCAGATAAGGTGTGATAGGACATGAAGTCCTTTTAAAAATTAAATCCAACGTTTTTTATGATAACACACAGAGGTTTAAGCCTAAAATTAGTAGACAAAAGAAATAGTAATGAAAACAAGAAAAAGAAATGGACACATTGAGAGGCATCATGCCATTCACTAGGCATCAGGTTGTGAAGAATAGCAGAAAGGTTGACAAATAAACAAAAGTAGAACATAAAGCAAAATTTATAGTAGTTATACCATTCAAAAAGCTGGTAGGAATGCAAAAACTGTATGTTTCTGGTGTTTATATTTATTCACTTCTAAAGCAAGACAAGAAGATAAATTATCATCAAAGACACATTCACCATGATTCACCTGATAACTCCCTAATAAATGTTGAGAAAAGCAGTGTCCATTTTGAAAAGTGGTATTTTCACGAGAAAATAGGTGTGTAGACTACTACCAACAGTAACAATGTATTAATGACAGACATGCATTTATTTGAATGGGAAAATAAACTTGCTCAATGAACATTAATATTGACACAGTTTAGTAAGACAAAAGTTGAAAAAATTATGTTTTTAATAGCAGTAAGTAACTGACTTCAGCCTTTCTTTAGATTCTCATCTTTATTTTAAAATAATCAGGTTAAAGGGCAGAACTAATTTAAGAGCAATTTTTCGGTGGTAGTTCAATATCTAGAGAGCTAAGGTATGTCAGAAGCATGGCCACCTTCACCAGCCACTTCAGCCTGGGTAACGCCCCACTCTGGCTATGGGATATGGCTGCCCCTGTTCTGGGTGTGGATTCACAGGTGCACCCATACCCCAGGGAGATGCACAGAGGCTGACCAACACGGGCAGGGTGAGCCTTTAGCAACACACAGGCACATGACTCACAGAAAACACAGGCACAGACAGCCTCCTCCTCCTCCTCTTCCTGAAGTTTCTTGATAGCCGCACATCCAGTGTGGGTGGCAAGATTTGTTTAATGGCATAGGCTCCATGTTTGTTTTGTGAGTTCTCTGCATGCTGTGGTTTTGGTTTCATGTTTTTGCCCTTATTTCCCAATTGACGGAGATCCCTGTAGGATCTTGAAACAGTCATCCTCTGTCTCTCCCACACTATCATCAATGAGCATGACTGAACAAGCTTGATTCTCATCACCACATCTTTCATCATTTGCCTGTCTTATTTCCAGGCACAGACTCACGTACAGCTACTCTACTCCTTAGTCTGGCACAAGCAGGAAGTTTTTTAAGGTGCCGAATACCTGCACTGTTCTGGAACTCTGCCTTCTTGACTATAAATAAACACAACTGTACATCAAGCACAAAACATAATGCACCTCTGTTGTATTCTGGCACTTAATCCAAGAAACATTATTCCACCTGTAGTGGACATAATATTCAGAAAGATGGAATATAATTAGGTTATAATCACATTGATATGCACATCCTGGCATACCTCCTGCACTTCAATGACTCACAAAGAGTTCCTGCTGGAGTATATTTCACCAGATGTTTATACATTTCCTCGGAGTTATGCAGTGCCATGACACAATGACTAAATACATCAGTGGGGATTTTGATAATATATTAGGAATAAAAATTGGTTTGCACATGGCCCTGCGCAGCCAGATCTCAACTGACAGCTTTCAGTGACGGATTGGATCGTGGATGTCCAGAAGATGCCTCCAAGATAAACTACAGTTTGATTCTGCCTGATGCCTGATCATAGTCCACACTAGAAAAAGTTGTTAAGCAGCTTATCTTGTAATTTACTGGCTAATGTTTACAATGACAGGTTCTCTCCAATAATCTCAGTGGTTGCCATAGACAGTCACAATTTAGACTGTCTTTCTCTTGTAAATGTTGCTTGGGAGTTATGTGTGTTACACAAGGTAAACTGAATAAAGTGTAATTTTTCAGGGCCATAGTCATTTCTAATTCCACTGTGAGTCTAAGCAAATTCTAATAAATAACCTTAGTCTTAGTTCTTATTCCCCAGCTGGTTTTAGACCAAAGATTCATTACTATTCCTCTCAAGTGTAACTTTTCCACTTTACATGTAGTTAATCTGAACAAAATAACCTCAGATAAGCACAGCCGTCTTGTGTTCTACAGGTGAAACAATAATTAAAAATGAAGACTTATTTATGAAACAGATTTCTACTATTACCTAAGGAATTATGAACATGTTAAATGGGTCGTTAAATCACACACGAGGAGAGACAGGTATACATAATGAAACAATATTTTTTTTATGCAGAATAGTCAAAAAAGTATCCTCTATGAACAGATTTCTATCAATAATGCAGAAAGGTAACCCACTGCATTTACTTTCCCATATAGGCCTCTTTTTATGAGGGTGATAATTCTCTTGATTGTAGGGAGATGAAACTAAACCTCTTTTAAATTAAAACTAAATTAACTAAGACAATGGGATTTAAAAACCCCAAGCTGTTATATTTCATTTCATGGGGTAGGGCAAAGGTTTTGATCCCTGCTATTTCCCATATCAAAGATAGTTAAAACAGCTGTGCAAGATCTTTACCATTTTAGAAAAGAAACAAAGGATGAGATGCTTCTGTGTGATGATCCTTCTAGTGCCTTTTTAGACCATCATTCAGGAAAGGAGGGGGAGACTGGAGAAAGATATGGTTCATTAGTGCCACTACAAAACAAGGTATAATGGCTCCTTCTTCATCTCAAGTACATAATCCAGCAATAATTGGAAGGAACCAGGTCAATGGATATCAGATGTAAGAGGAGAAGCACAAGATATCTTGTCATAATATGAAATACTACTTTTCATTCTAAATTCCTTCTTCTTATCACATCCATACTTAGATATAAAATTAAACCTGAGATATTTTTCTGTGAAAGTCTAGGAAATACGGCTTGTAAAAGAGCACATCATCAGTGACTAATAGGAGAAAAAAACTCCAAAATTAATTGGTGTAGCCTTAAAATATATGAGGAAGGAGAAAAAAATCACATAGGATGGTCAACCCAAAATATGTTACAACAAATTCATAGTAGATGAAATCTCATCTGATAGGAAAGAGATTTTGATTAATCCCCTGTGTTCAATTCAGGCTTATAATTGATATAGGCAGTTTGGCAACATTACAGAAGAATATGGAATATTTCAAAAGGGAAGTGCTGAGGTATGTAATGGGAACTGTAGTATTTATCTGCAAGATTTCCACCCATCTTTGTAGGTTAGTCCCTTGTCTCATTGTAACATCAATTTAGAGACTTGATTTTAAGTCTAATTAAAGGATATTGGTTCTATCTATAAAAGACACATCATTCACTTAATATAAATATGAATTTCATAGAAAAGAATGGTGAAGTGTTCCAAATAATTTCATTTTTACTATGCAAATAGATAAGACAGAGATAGCATGTATTTCATTAAAATGTTTATTTTTAGAGATTTTTAAAGTTGTGAAAAAAATCTAAACCCTTTCACAACAATTAATTTAGTGAACGAAAATTTTATACACTAAATGTTTACATTTTACATATATTGGCTCTGCTCATGTTAAATATACGAATGAAATATACAATTCCAAAAGTCTGACTGCTAAATTACATTTTGTAGGAGAAGCCATAATTATGCCCTTCCTTTTTATTAATAACTGCATGTGTTACTGAAATGAAACAAAAAAAATTGTAGGAGCTATATATATATGAAGTCAATTAATTTAACTCTAGGTCTCTTTTGTTTCTTGGTATTTAACAATGACAACACTCCTACACAGCTGTGACTATAAGCTTTCACGAAATTTGTTTAATTGCCTACTCTCTACATGAAGTAGAAGTTGTCATTATTTGCAGACTATGACTTTCTTTAAAGGTTATTTTTGGAGATATAGAGAAAAAAAAATGTGTCCAGACACAAAAACCACCTTGATATTTCACACTGACATGAATTAATGAGCCTTCAACAATGGGAAATTTAATATGTTCAGAGTTGAATGTAATTGCTAAATGGTTGCTTAGCAGAATACCAACACATTTCTTCCCTCCATCTTTCTCTCTTCTCCCCTTTATTTTTTGCTAGACAATATGGTAATTATCAGTCACTTGAAGAGTTTGGGAAAAATTACATGTTGATTAATGGAGCTTTAAGCATCTTAACCTGCTCCGATTAGAGATAATACAGTTGTGTTTAGTAATGACAGTACCCCTATGTCCATGTAGGAAAAGCAATACGTCCATAACAAGATAGATGTTTTTTTATCCTCAAGCAATTCAAAGATGTAATAAGAGACAAGACACTGAAATATTTTATTCAATTGAGTGCTTATGGGAATTCCCTTATCCTATTCTGATTTTATATTATTTGATATTAGATTTTCTAGCCTTCATCCTGAGATTTTAGTCATAAAAATGGAAATATTTCAGCACTATTACTCTTGTGGAGGAAAAAAAAACCAACAACAACCAAAATTTTTTTAAAAATCCCAATCAAACAAACAACAAAACACATTTAATAGAAAACACATTTAAAAAATCAGTAGGACAAATATTGTCTCCATTAAGTAGTCCAGTTAGAGTATAAACCTTAATCCCAGAAGATTCAAGAAGAAAATCCAGATGTATCATAGATGAGCAAATATTTTAGACTAAACAGTCTGAATGTCAAAACACTGTCAAGAATATGAATGCTACAATTCAGAGTCTGTTTTTCAAATAGAATTAATCTTATGGGAAAATATGCAACAATTACAATTTAGTGTCCATTGATGGTGAACTCAGTTTTTCACTGTGAGTTTGGATTTTTCAACTACTAGTTACTACAGAATTATTTAAATTGTTTGCAGTTACCATGGTAGAACTTAAGTATCTCAGCACATTCTGTTTAATATCTTTTTGTCTAGATGAAGTAATGGAGTGCATCATCAGTAAGTTCAAAGGCGACACTAGGTTGGGTGGGAGTGTTGACCTGCTGGAGGGCAGGAAGGCTCTGCAGAGGAATCTGGACAGGCTGGATCCGTGGGCCAAGGCCAATGTGTGAGGTTCAGTAAGGCTGAGTGCTGGATCCAGCACTTGGGTCACAGCAGCCCCATGCCATACTAAAGACTGGGACAGAGTGCCTGGAAAGCTGCCCAGAGGAAACAGACCTGGGGGTGCTGGTTAACAGAGGACTAAACATGAGCCAGGGTGTGATCAGATGGCCAAGAAGACCAGTGGCATCCTGGCCTGTATCAGCAGGACCAGGGCAGGGATTGTCCCTCTCTGCTGGGCACTGGTGAAGCAACACTTCTGAGTTCTGTGTCCTGTTCTGGGCCACTCATGACAAGGAAGAAGTTGCGGTGCTGGAGCATGTACAGAGAAGGGCTAAAGAGATGGTGAAGGGTCTAGACCAGAATTCTTGTGAGGAGCAGCTGAAGGAGCTGGGGTTATTCAAGGAAAGAAGGCTGAGGAGATCTCATTGATTGCTACAACTACCTGAAAGGAGATTGCGGTGAGGTGGGTGCCAGTCTCTCTTTCCAAATAGCAAGACATTGGACAAGGTTTATATTGCATGCTAGAAAATATTCTTCACCCAAAGGACTGTCAAGAACTGGAGAGGTCTGCCCAGGGCAGTGGTTGAGTCACCATCCCTGGAAGTCTTTAAAAGACGTGTAGACATGCTGCTTAGGAACATAGTTCAGTGGAGGACTTGGCAGTGTTGGGCTAACCTAAATATCTTAGAGGTGTTTTCTAGTATAAAAGATTCTGTTCTATAGTTCTCATATGTATGGAGAAAGAAATGTAAACTACGAAGATCTTTAAGTACCATAATTGGCCAGCTGACAGCTCTGCAGATTTAACCTGAATTTACCTTTAATTAAAGGAATCAAAACTTTGTCAGAGAGAAAAAAAATGCAGAAAGTTCTATTTATTCCTTCTTTTGGGGAGATCACAGTGTTCCTGCTGTGCTCTAACTTTCTGTTGAAGGTGTGATGTATAAAGTAACTGATGTTACCCTGCCATACATGTATTTATTTCTTGTCACTTATTCCAGCCAAAGGAGAATTTTCTCAGACTTTCTCAGAAAGCCATTCGCATTTATTGCTTTAGATATCTTTGCATCTTGCATTTGAAATGTATTAAGCCATTTCACCCTATGGAGCTTGGTTATTTTTGGATTATCTTGTAAAACAATATTGTATGCATGAGGAAGCAGAAGCTACTATCTTTATGGTCCTTCAAAATCATGTCCGTTAATACAAAGTGACTTAACATGAAGATATTTAGTGATTTCACAAACAAAAAAAAAAAAAAAAAAAGAGAAAAGTTGAATTAGTCAAACTAATTAAAACCATATAAATCAAACTGCTTTTAAAGAGAACTTGGGAAAAGTAGGTAGGCAAAATTTCAGCATAGCACTGAAAATTGGAAATGAGGCAGTCAGAACAGCCTTCTTAAGGGAATTAAGGCAGATAAAAACTAACATGGAAGCACAAAAAAAAGAAAAAAAGCTTTTGAAAATCCATAGAAATTCTTTCAATAAGAACATACATAATCACTTTTTCTAGCTGGTAAAAATAGAAACACTCAAGTGAAAAGTATTTCCAGTCAAGGTTTTAAGCTACTCATATTATTTTTTCCTCCACTTTTGAAAATGCAGGATTCCAAATTCTTCATTTCTCTAAACCCCTTTTCTTCGTAGCCACCTTATCCACATCTGTTACTTTTCTCATTGTGTTTTCTGTCCGGTTCACAAGAGAAAGGTTAAACACAGGCCACAGAACACATTGATCTCTGTTGGATTAGTCTTTATTAGAAAAACAGAAAAGCACAGGAAGAACAAATGCTCTCATTCAATTTTCCAGCCGTGCAGCACTAGGGGTTTCATGTGAGGGAGTTCAGTTCCTTCCTTCTAGCCATGTACCAACCTTCCCAATTGGAAATGCAACCTGCTCACAAAGCTGGATCCAGACTGTTTTTTGATGAACAACAGGAGTGGTAGCTACTGTTTTCAAAGTAAATCTATTTAAATCCTTTCTGCTCAAAATATTCTTGGATACCCAGTGTTGACTGCTGGCATTTAAACACCTGAGTAGCCACCAATTTTCATGTACTACATTCAAGAAGACGTACTTGAAGGTGATGCACACAGACTTAATTTTGCTCTTTGAGTTTGTTTGAATTTCATACCTCATACCAAATCCTTAAAAGTTTGGTTAAGTATTTTTTTCTAAAGCTCTTAACTTGAGGTACCTTAGAATCCATGAGCTTAAATCAGAATGAAGAAGTAGAATAATAACATCTGTAAGAAATTAATGAAATAGTAACTCCAGACCTCAGAAACCACAAAACTTATTTTAACAGTGCAATTTTTAAGACTTTTAAATCTGTGGGAATGTAGATATAGAAGGCTTTATCTACCACAGTATTCAGTCAATTTACCTCAGCACATAGTTGACCTTGCTTTGATCTCTTTGATCCACAGTTTTAGTGCTTGTTCTTATCCATTAAATGTCTAAACCATTCTCTTTCATCCATCTATTTCATTTCTCCCCAACCCTCATCTTACTCATTCAAGAAATTGGCTACAGAATGTTTTTTAATATCTGCAGGTACACTTTTCATTAATATTACCAATAATTTGATCTGACTTTTTAAGAAAGAATTATGTCAAAATTTACAAATTATTTGAGGGTTGTCATCAAATCTTATATAATAGAAAAACCCCCACATTATTTACTTATTAAACATTAGTCAGGAAAGAAAAAAAATGGTTTGGTTGAAATTCAGTGTCCATATGTGGGGTAATGCCAGAGGAAAGGAACAAAGGTATTTCCAAACCCTAGCAGAGATTACTAAACCATTAAGAAAAATTCAGACATCTCTCTGACACTTAACAATTGTTTAAAGAACCATATTCACTCACTGCTATTTAAGAACAATGTCTTGAGAGTTTTAATGCATATTTCTGCATGTGCTTTTGCTTTGTGTATGGTTTCAGGATAATTTCTAACAACAAATACTGATTGCATTACTGTTCTTAGCATAATAGCTTTGCAAGTACACTGCTATAAAGATACCATTAATACTTGCAGCAAAGATTTAAGAATGAGAAATTCCTGTGGAATTTAGAAACAGGCCCACACACAGCCTTTCCACTTTACATGGTTGCAAATTTATCTGCATTCTAGATAATTTTCTTTTCTACTCTCCAACGTATATGAAAAATAAGTTTTAGTCAATAAGCAAATTGAATGTTCATTTTCATTGCTTTCATTCACAACAGTTTTCTATTTGTACATTCAAATGTCCAAAACAGAGGAATATTGGTAGTATTTCTTGCATTTTTTCCAAGTGGTCTATAAGCTGTTAATGTATTTCTGGTTTGTCCATTAGTGTGGACAGTGATCAGTGGCACTTCACTGTGATGCAGTTGATTCCACAAGTCTCTTTTGCTACCACAATCCCTTGGTTGTTGTGGGGCACAAGTATCCATCTGCTCATTGTATTAATTCATAGCCTAGATTTTACTTTCCTCCCAGCCTTTCCTATATTTTATTTTCAATGTCTATCTTTTTACATTATTATACTTAAAAAACTGTTTTCTTCAACCTTTATAAAAAACAATGAGCAGTGACACCTCCACCACATATGTGACAAACTTTCTACTTGAAGTCAGTTGCAAAGCTGTGTGACAGTAAAAGCAGAAAATAATGATGCCTACTGTAATCTCCTGTGCTGAGTTTACTGTCAGGTTTTCTGTGACAAGTTGAGCTCAGGTCCTTCTTTAAAATAAATTAACAGATAATGACATAGAAACATGATGGGCCAATTCCAAAGCCTGGAGTATAGGTATCTGCAATGCTAATTTTTTTCTATCTTTGGGCAGCCTGAAGACCTAAATCACAAGTCTCCATCTAGCCTGCACCTGCAGGGATCAGAGCCTCGGACTACTGGTTCAAATAAAACCTCTATATGGATGGGAGACTGCTGAGACTGCATTTCATTTTTAGTTGTCTCTCTGCAGGAGATCTTTGAGTAATCTGAAAAAGTTTTCTGGCATCTTGAGCACTTTGGAGGATCAAATCTTTGTCCTAAACTTCAAGTGTTGACTTGAAGCTCTCCAGTACTGTCTGGTGTGAGGTAGAGATGCTGTATAATTTTACATGGCTTTGCAAGGTAAGGCTGCTCTTCAGTTGTCTCCTCTCAGGACACAGGCCATGAGAGAGGTGAGTTACCACACACATGTCTAGCTGCCCTTATGGTCTTTAGGAGGGTTTTTCTTCCAGGAATTACACTAAATGTTATCTGTGAAAGGTGTGGAGGAGGAATTAAATTTCTATCTTCTAAGCTCCTTAAGCACAAATAACCATAACTTAACCCTCTTTATCTGTGATATGAAAATATTAACAGACACCATGAGTCCATCTTAAGTCAGTTAAACTTGTGACACATTTAAGAGAATGTGAAATTCTGAGAAAAGACTTGAAATAACCCTGTTCCAAAGCTGTGTTAGTTTTCTAAACCAAACCAAACCAGGCAAAGCTAGGATTGTTCTTTTTTTGCTCTTTTACACACTTATCCTAATAGTACACTCTATTTGACATTTTTCATCAAAAAGAAGGTAACCCCTTTTCCTTTTCTTTTCTTTTCTCTTCTCTTCTTTTCTTTTCTTTTCTTTTCTTTTCTTTTCTTTTCTTTTCTTTTCTTTTCTTTTCTTTTCTTTTCTTTTCTTTTCTTTTCTTTTCTTTTCTTTTCTTTTCTTTTTTTCTTTTCTTTTCTTTTCTTTTCTTTTCTTTTCTTTTCTTTTCTTTTCTTTTCTTTTCTTTTCTTTTCTTTTCTTTTCTTTTCTTTTCTTTTCTTTTCTTTTCTTTTCTTTTCTTTTCTTTTCTTTTCTTTTCTTCTTAACAAATAGATATTGTGGCTAGACAAGAATTTTACTAATTTTCATTTAAACTGTTGAACATAAATATTGCTGTGCATTGGGTTCAGGTGCCCATGTGCTGGTGGGGCATGCTGCAGGTCTGGCCTCTATGAGGAGACATAGGCCTCTCCAGATTGTTTCAATTGACTCCAAAACAGACACACTGGTCAGCCAAGCTGAGTCCGTCAGTCATGCTGCTAAAACATGTTTAAGAAATGCAAATATTGCTGCACAGGAGATGTATGAGAGAAGAGTGAGAATATGTGAGAGCAACAACTCTGCAGACACCAAGGCCCGTGAAGAAGAAGCAGGAGGAGATGCTCCAGGCAGTGAAGTGGAGACATAGTGGCCTATTTCATCCCCTACCTGTGTCTTTGTTTCTCACTATCCTATTCTACTTTTTTAAAGGTTGAAACAATTTTCCCTGTGCCAAATCTGTTTTGATCATGATGGCAAATGGTGAGTCATCTTCCTTGTCCTTTTCCCAACCTACAAGAGTTTTCATCCTAATTTTTCACCCTGTCTTAATGAGGAGGGGAAATGAGAGAATAGGTTGTCAAGCACCTGGCAAGAGAGACAAGATGAACCCACTATAACTTGGTCATAAGTAGATTAACATTTTCCTAAGGAGAAAGGAAGGATATTTTTTTTTTGTAAACCTATTCTGCTATTATTGTATGTGAGTGTTTTGTTTTTCCCAAGTTAATGCAGCAAATGAAAGATTAATAATTGTGTATGATAACCAAAGGCATTGGTGAGCTTCAGTGACCTAAGCTCACTTCAGATTTGTATAATTTTAATATTGTGCTATCAGCCAAATACGAGTATTTCTTCTTCATTACTGTGATTGGAGAATACAGTTTTCTCATTCATCAAGCTTTGATTTCACTAATTAACTTTTCTGAAATAGTGGGTGGTTGTTTGTTTTTAAGCCTCCCTTCTCAAGGTTTTAAAATTCTCAGCATGTCTGATTATTTCAACTGTGTGTCTATAAATACCCATTCTCAAGTATACATGCTGGAAACCATTAATAATTAAAAAAAAATCCAAGAAAGCAAACAGAAAAATATGTAGTGATGACTTTCATTCTGTCAGTACTGAAGAAATAAATAATTCTTGCACACTTTAAAAATGAAACAAATACCTGAGAAATGTGTTTTTTTCCAAAATGAAGGACACTTCTTTTCATAGAAACAAGTGCAACCAAGAGGTGGTTACTACCTCTGAAAAGTGTGTAAGTGTTAGCATAGTGGATAGAAGAAAAATATACTTTAGTCTGTACTCTATCCTTAATAAGGGAAATTGTGAATGAGGAATGAAATGTATCTTATTTTTCCAGCAATAAGTATTGGAACTTTCTGACCAGAATGTTTTCTCTGGACTGTTCTCTGCCATAGCATTCAGGAATTATATTCTCTGAGAATTTGTCTAATTACTTTCTTGCCCTGGCAGCACCTATAGCACAGTCATCCATTGCCACTATAGACACTGGTTTGCTGCTCATTGCTGCTGTAATGATTCAGTTTCTTCCTTTTTTCCACTGTGAGAAATAGTGAACAAACCTACCTTGCTTGATTCCACAGAGTTTTCTTTCTGTGAACCTTTATTTTTAATCTCCTAATGGACTTCCTAAAGTGAAGAATCCTGATTTGTTGAAGTTTTTTCATACAGAAGGAGATCCAGCTTTCTGATATTTATTTTTTTACTCATGAAATGAACATACATTGAGGTGTCAGGAACTGAAAATTAGAACCCCGCTACCAATTGCCTGAAAACCTTTAGCCAAATATTTTTACTTGTGTAAAAGAATTATCTTCAGCTTCATCTGTTTAACAGCAGATTAAGAGGGACTAAATTTCTGGGTTCTTTTGGTGGTGACATTTGAGTTAATTTTTTCCCTTTAAATGAAATAAGACCTCCTTTAATTTTTTATACAGTTTTGCCCAAAGTTCATTTTCATTAAACAAAAAACAAAGGAGAGGAGAAAAAAGGTGATGGAGGGTGGTGTGCTTGTGCTGTACAGTCTTTTTTGGACTGAAACATAAAAAAATCACTTTACCCATGCAGGACCCTCAACTTTCTTCAATAATGTTTAATTTCCTCAAAACCAATAGCAACAGCCACAGGCTAAAAGTTTCAGAATTCCAGCTCTAAACCCTGTGACAGGCAGAGAGGGTGGTGTTAAAGGAATTAAAAGCTTTTGCAGGAAGTAGTGAAGGCAGTCTGGACTTTTTTCAGTAAGTTCCTGCTAAATCTTCCACTGTCATATGCATATAGACAAAAGGCTGAACTATAGCAGAGAAGACATTAAAGAACAGAAACTGAAAAGGCAAGCACAAATGTCAAGGCTGATTTAAAAGCAGACACTGTCATAATGTGAGGTAGAACTTTAAGAAAGGGAAGAAATGCGTAATGAAGTCAGGAGGGAATGCAAAGGAGGTGTTCAGAAAGTGATGTGGGTCTGCATAGGAGGGATTGACAGATAGAAGGCTGCCTTGCCTCCTAGACTGGTGGGATGTGGTATGAAAGAAGACAAAGAGCAGAAGAAAGAGTTTTGTACTTCCTGTAAGACACCAATTTAATCTGTATTGCTAATTTCTTCCACAGGTCCACAGATGTTTGTTCCCATCTATCCCAACTCAATGAAACTGCAAAATTTACCTTTTTTGTTTTCCACAGCTCACCTACCCTGTAGATATTTTGGTGCCCACAGAACTGAGCCCACCTGAAATCATTGAAAAGACACCTCAGGCTGCTCTTTACAGAGTGAAGATATTTAATGCTGAATAGATCACTAGCAGCTTTGTCCATTTATAGAGTAATATATGTACATATTGAATAATATGGAGCACGTGTTTGCCCACAAATGATCCCTAAGTTTATTGTAAGTGAGAGAACAGTTCTCAGTCACAATACTAATGTGAATTTTCATGTCATTCTGAGTTATAATCCCCATAATATTCTGATGCCTTAGAACATCAGAAATAAATCCTCTCTTATTATATATGCCAATAAAGAGTGAAATTCTCAGGGAACAAATTAAAATTTTATGTATCACAGGTTAATTTTCTAAGAGTCGTGTTGGCTTTCTGTATGTATCCTGTATTTTTTCAATTGGCCATGCATTCACCAACTATTTGACTGACAAAATTTACAAGTAAAAATCTTTTACCCAGAAAAATTCAGGTTCATTAAACAGACATTTTATCCACTCAGTCCTTTGTGAGACAAATCTTTTAGTGTTGAGGAGGTCTGTAACTCTTTTACTCACTTCTCCCAATGAAACACACGTCTCTAAAGATCAATGCAAGGAGAACAGCAATGTTTTAATCACAAAGTGTAAAAATGCATTCAGTCTCATATGAGGGTGGCCAAACTTAGATATTTTGACAGCTAACATTTTTAAGCACATGTTTTTTCATGGATGATAATTTTTGTGATCAGCATGTGATGTTAATGCTTGAGTACTATGAATATTAAACAAAAACATGTTTATTTGGAGGGAGAATTTTCTGGAAAAGATCATTGAATAAAAAATTTACTGAGGGAAAAACAAACAAATAAACAAAAAGACTCTTTGAAACTGTTGAAGAAAAGGCTTGTGAAAATAAGAGGAAAATACAAGCAACCAGAATTAGGATAACAAATCCTCATCTTAAGTACTTGGTTATTGTATCCTACTGACCAGGTAACTGTTCTAAACCGACTTGTTATAATAGTAAAATAATAGAATTTATTTAGAATAAGGAAAAACTGGATCTATTTTCAGGTTTTCTCCATAAAAGAAAATTCAAATCAAGATGCACTTTTTTTTGGATTGTATATACTAACCAGGGGAGGGTAAGGCTATGCATTCTGGATCCTGCAGGTACTCTGGCAAAATACATTGCCATTGTGAAGGATGTTTTAATGTTTATTTTGTTATCTTACCATTTAAGAAGCAGATAGGTGTTTTGCATAGGAATGAGCTTATTGAATGCTGTTATGTAGAGCAATGCATAATCTCTTCTGGATCCCTCTGTTCTGTCACAGAGAGCAATCATTTGCTGCTAAAGGGAGTTGTGCTATTCAATATAATCAAGAAAGACACAAAACTGCACAACTATAACTTCCTTCCTCTCCACTAGCAAGAAGACACTATTTGTTTTGTTCAAAACCTGACTTATTTTTCTTGATATTCTGTCTGATTTTTTTCCCTTTTCCCTCATGGCTTCTTATAGATGATGACCAACTACATTCATGATGCACTAATTTGTTTTCTGTAGTATAGGGAGCAGTCTATGCTGGCTGGCAAATTAAGAAACACCATAGCCAGGACCCATTCAACTACATTTTTCAGAGCTCACTGGGAGGTAAGGAGCTTTTGGAATGATCATTTATACTCTGTCTTGGTGAGCTGATGGAAATAAATATAGCCATTCTGCTTAGCAAGGAAAATGAGCATACTTCCTGACTTTTCCAATAAATTATTTGAATGAGATTGTTCTGACAGAAAGCAGAGTGAAAGAACAGCTGAACCATTCAGTACTGTCAGGTCCTTGGATATTTTGCAATTCAACCCCAGAAGCCTTACTCTACTATTATTATGAAGAATTCAGAAATATGTCAGATACCAGTTGTTGAATTTCTCACTACACTCACTGTGTAAGAAAGAGGAGTAGGAATTATCTCATTTAAATAAAACCTTGGCTGTTCTTGAAATCTTAAGGTACTTTAAGCTGAAATATTTCTCTTAATTTTCATATTTGCTATAAAACTTTATTAAGCCTTTATAAATCTATTATTATTTCAATTGCTCTTTAAATTTCTGAATCAATGATTTATATTAATCCAATACTAGGTTTTGTTCTAGTGATAATGAGCTGGGAGCCTCAGGAACAGAAATTACTTCCTTAACCAAGCTTGCAATATAAAAAATGGGAAACGTAATCAAACTTAAATTAGGGATGCCACACGTATACAAAACACATGCCGGAACTGAGACTTCATCTGAACTTCAAAGGCTCTTTGATGTCCTAATGGTAACATACAGACAAATGGTTTAATATAACAAGAAGGAATCACAATCAGATTCAGAATGCAAGAAAAGCGTGGAGAAATAGAGAAATTTCAGAAGTGACAAAGAGCTATGAATAGAGTCCACAGTACTGGTAAAAATGGGGCTTCTTCATTTTAAGCCTTATGATGTGTAAGGTTCTGTGATATCTCTTCTCCCCAAACCAACTTCCCCCGAAATTGAAAGAGTTAATACTTGCCTGATTGTAGTGTGTTAGGAAATACATCTCACAGTAGAACAGATAGGATGTGCAACCATCTGTTTGCAATAACACTGGTAATGATTGGGATTGGTCTCAGGCTTCTGATCTTTCTGATGAAAAGCAGCAGCTAGTGAGGTCTCTCTTTTTTTTTTTTTTTATTTTTGTTCACTGTTTTTGGGAATTGCCAACATAAACCAGTGTGATTTGAATTGTGACAGACAAATAAATACATGAATTCAAATAAATACAAGAATATTTTTCAGATAATTTTTTTTGGTATTTCAGAATGCTGTTCCAAATTAGCATGCTGTATCTTACTTGTCAGTATTAAAATGATGTGTTGCATAAGTAAGACAGGTTAAAATGTTATACTTTGTTTTGTGAACAAAACACTATTTTAAAAAATTGAAATTCTTATTCTGTAATGTATTTTCAGTGATATTTTGAGGTAAAGGACTTAAAGAAACAAACCAAATCTTAAACTGTTCTTAGTTTCTTTATTTTTTTCCCTTGCTCAACTTTTATTTATTTTGCTATTGAGTATGTAAGGCTTTCATCAAAAAAGAAATTTGACTCTACTTCAAACAGAATTTCTAAAATGCATATCAAAAGATCTGATTGATCTGTTTTCAAATTACTGTGTTTTTTTACATCCTTATGTAGACTCTGCATGCTCTGCCTAGACAAGGTAAAGCATAAAACCAGAACCCCAATAATGATAGATATTTTTCATTCTGTACTAAATCTCTCTCCGTGAGGTGTTGGGATTTTTTCAGCTTGCAAGGCCTTGCTCAGCAGCTTGCACTGTAAAATACTCTGTGTTGCCAAGTCTGGGATTTGTTTCAGAGAAACTGCGATATAATTAGATTTTAATTCTGTACTAAACTGAACAACATCAGTTGTCATTAAGGTATCATAAAACTCACTGTACCATCTTTGATAGAAATGTGATAGTGAAGGAGTCTGGTTTGATTTTTGGCAGGTGCAGGTATAATTTAATTTTTTGCATCCACTAAAATCACAATGCCAGTTACAATTTTCCCCTGTAAAACCTTTCTGCTTTTCTAATAAAAAATGCAGTATTTGCATAGTAAATTTTCATCATATTTATGATTGCAGGCCATCTACAGCTGTGTGTGTCTACATATGATTGGGGAAGATTAAAAATTTCTGTGATTGTTTAGGCTAGCATTTTATCTGCTGCAAATCCATTCAACTGAAGATGGGTGAAAGGTGAAGCAACTTGATGGGATACTTTAGAACTGTATAACATGTCAGTAATTCATCAGCCAAGTGACTTAAATAGAATGAACCACAGAGTGGTACAGTCAGGCTCAAAAGTAGAAAGGCTGCCATGGGTCCTTTCTCCAGGGCCAGTCAGAAGTACACGCACAGGTGTACAATACACGCAGGCTGGGGAGGACTTTGTTCCCTTGACTGAATCCACCTACTGTGGTGACTTTTCAGATGTCAAGATGGGCTTGTATCACATGATTCAACAAATATTAAGTTATTAAGTGAATCAATTCTTACTAATTAAATCTGCTAAGACAAAGATTTCTATTTCATTGAATAGAATATTCTGCTCTAATAAATTTTAAAATTTTGATTTTAAAGATACTTACTATAAAACATGTAAACATGTTTTGTTAAAAACCAGATTTCTCTATCTGGTCTTACTCCTTTGTTACTCTATGTGTCTGCCCAGCTCAGCTGTTGTTTGAGCCCTTCCAAACCTAAAATAAGAAATATAATTTGAAAGGAGAAAGGTATGGGTCTTTTTTGGGCTTATAAACATCACTACTTTCTGTTTTTCCATTTGGCTTTGTTGAAAACCAAAAATGTGTAATTTTTTTTTCCCATTTCCTCAGAAATCACATCCAGTTTCTCTAAATTGTTTTCTTCACAAGCAGTGAGCTGTTTCACCATCATTCCTTTAAAACAGAAGGCAGCAGATGTCAGGGGAAGTAAAACCCTGGGAAAGGGTAGATATCTTGTAGATATTCCACAGAGGATTTCAGCTTGGTTTCCTAATTCAGTAGGAAAGGCACACAGTGAAATGAACTGAGAGTAGACAGGTCTCCTTGTCAAACAGTCAAGTTGATGATGCATTTATTTCCATTTTTTAACTGCTTTTTGGTTTTATCCTTAATTCTGACAGATGGGATTTATCCAAACTTTTGAACTGATACAACTGCCGTACGGAACAACTAAGGTCAAGTACAAAGGCTCGTATTGCGGTGTGCTGCATATACTCTGTACTAACGCATGCCATTATAAATGCTCTAAAAATATACTGTTTTCTCATCTTTTGAAAAGTCCATTGTAGCTAGCGCACTGCAAGCTAAGCACTTTAAGTCACTAGTAAAAGACTTAAAAGACTAGTTCTGTTATTCAACTGTGCTAAGCATTTCTGTGCTACAAAAAATTAGTAAAATTATTTTCCAGCAGGACTGCTTTGCATTAGCAATCATGTGCAGCTATTGATATTATTTTTCATATTGACACATATTCTGTTCTATTCAAAGTTATACAAGGTGAGCATTGTGCTCACTCTAAATGACATTCCTGTTCACAGGCACTCAGGGCATGTACTCACATAAATCTTGAAATTCAGGGAAGCTTCTGCCTCTTGATTGTATGTCACAGAGCTCTGTTGGTTGTTGTCGGCCACCAGAAAGTCTTCTGGCATACAGAAGTTTGTACCACCTCTTTACCCATGCCATGCCATGGTCATCATATGGCTCTGCAGCAAAATTATATAATCTTTTATCTCCTTCTTGTTTCTCAATTTTTTTGGTTATTTGCCCATATATACCCATATACATGGTTTTGTTTGTTTTTTTTTCCTTTAATCATCCTTTTGAAGATATGTTAATAAATTTTTTTGCAACTTATTAAATTTACTTTGTTAGAATTTTTACTTATTTCAAAACATTGTCTAGTGGGCAATAGTTTTATTAAATGGTGTAATAATATTCTTCCTCTCTTATCCTCTTATAGTGGTTGTTCCAAGACAGAGATTAATGTTGAAAAAATAGTGTTGCAGTTTGGTGGCTTACATCCTTTACCTTTAAACAGTCCTAAATCTATAGTGCTGCACTGGGCTGTGAAGTACCATGCCCTGCATTATGATGTCATTTAAATAAAATATAAAATCTGATTTTTCATGATGTAGATATAAGACTTTGCATCAAATGCAAAATTCTTATACTCCTAATTCTAGGCAAATTCAAAATTTTATTTCACTGACTTTCTCTGGGTGGCAATTATGATTACATCCACCAGCTTACTGCTCAGGTGAGCAATTGCTATGTTTGTGCTTTATCTGGTCTTCTAGGTGGATTATACTTCACTAAACGAATATTATAGGGAAAAAGGTATCGATGCTAAGTGATTAAAATTTCATTTAACAAAGTAATTTTCTGTGAACTCAGCAAAGCTTAGAGAAATGAAGTGGAAGAGCCTAATTTTATCTTGCTTCCCATTACTTAGGAGCAGAATGGGGCTCTGTTAGAATGTTACTGATATAGTACAAACAGCTGTACAAATATCTGTTGCAGTATTTAACCACATTTAAAATTACTAAAAATACCCGAGTCAAACAGAAGTGAAAAAAAAGAGCCTTCCCAGAGCAGATAATCTTTTTAATAATTTACTCTGGAAATTATAGTTTGGAAGGGAATACAAAGACATCTCTTTCCAATGTTATCACACTGCTAGTGTTCAGATCAGCTTACTGAGGTAGGACTTGTGCTTCTCTTCACCAGAGATGCTGAAGTAGAAGATATTCTTTCTCTAAACTGTCACAGCTAAATAGCCATGTGTAATTTCATTTACAGCGATGACTTCTTAATGCATTGTTCTGTACATAATAGATTGAATTGTCCTCTTTGTCAATGTCGATAGCAATTTCCTGCATGCAACAGGGAAAAAATGTCTAGAGCTATCTTTTCTACCTGAACACACCTGTTTCCCAAGTAATCTATATTAAAAATGAGATGTTATGCATTGAATTACACTCCTCTTTCCTCTTAGTGTGCTTTTCCATTTGACCTCCTGATAAATAATATTGAGTACTGAGGTTTAGCTTAATAAATCTGTACCTCCATATCCTTGAGATTATGTTTGCTTTTAAATAATATAAATATTTATTTAAATTATATTGAGGTTGCAAAAACTCTTCCACCGAGTTAATATTCAAATACATACTATAAATATATACATACATATACACACACAAGTACATTCATATATTTAGACAGATAAACACGTTACATAACCTTTTTCTAAAATATTCACTATTTGCACGCAAATTTTGCAAGAGTTGAATGACCCTTAGTGTATTTTTCAGACTGAGACAGGACAGAATAAATATCACTTACAAGTACTGAAATGCATGTTTTTCCTCCATACCAGCTGATAATCCACTTCTGAGTCCACAGGAGTCTTTTTCTGGAGTTCATTCATATTAAAAAAATTAAAACTCTCTACACATATTTGAAGAACTAGTTTCAGGTGTGTATCTGAGCTACTGAGAATGAGTTTTAGATGCACTATTTGCCACAGACCAGGCTATTTGTGTTCACAGATAAATTCTGGGCTATAGTGTGAGACTCTGTGATGCCTCCAGGATCTCTTTCTCTCTTAATTAGCTGCAGCTATCATGACTATGACGTTTGACTTTGGCTCCCTAGGAAAAGGGAGTCTGTCTTTTCCATGCGTTCCACTCATCTTGCATTAACTGGTACCCTGTAAAAGTGTATTTATGAAGAGGAAGACGGTGCACATGAAGAATAACATTACATTTATTTTTTATCTTCCTCCTTTTCCTCTGTCTATTGCTTTCTGGTTTTTTTGTTTGTTTGTTTGTTTGTTTTTTAATTGTTTACTTGCTAAAGGGAAATTTAATTATGCACAATAACCTATGCATTTTGCAGATTGTAGTTATAGATTGTTCTTTAGTTTCCTATTTTTCCTTGTACATCATATAATGGTCATATTGTGCTTTTCAGTGTCCTATGGGGATCTAACACATGCCTGTAAGCTTAATAAATTTCCAGATTAGCTACAACATATAGCTAATGTTACTTAATAGCTCCAAATACATAGACAGTCCAGAAAACTTAGTGTGCTCCATTCTTCTGTTGAGTAGCACTTCTGTACTGCATCTACTTGTAGAAACACCAAAGGTGAACATTTTGTAGGAGATGCCACCCAAAACTGACTCAGACAAACACATAAGGTGAGGTCTGTGATTAAGCAGGCCAATTCAAAAGTATACTGCAGATGTAATTACAATATATCAATTATTTTTGAAAACACTTCTACCCACTTCTATTGGTATGCAAAATTCAGATTTACAGGTCTTCTTTATTAAAAGAAAAATAAAATTAAAATCACTTATCTTTCTTTTATTGTGTTCCAACTCTACCTTTCCAGTTCTTGTTTTTTAGTCTATTTTGAATAATTTTGTAATAGAGCTGTATTCTTAGTCCATTTTGAATTTTAACCTTCGACCAAGATTAAAGGGGGAAAAAAAGCGTATATAATATTTGCCTTTCTGTAACTGAAGGTTGTGGTATGAAACCAGAGAAGAAATACAGATTGTACCACCCAAAAAAAGAGAAGATGTACTAAAATACTAAATTGTTTAAATGTCCATTACAGAGAATATTTTACTTTTCTCATTTGTTCTGCTCTGCAAACATTTAGTCTATGGCTCATGCCATGCAACCTGCAAAGGGCAAATGCTTCTACATTGCACTGTATTCTACCCTGGAATTATTAGTGTGATGATATTTTTAAAGTGATGGTAGTCCATATACGAATGCGATACTCATATAGGAGATTTTTGTATGTATATATGTGTGCATACTATAGTTAGAGTCATGGAAAAGTTAATTATGACACTAGTTTAAGTAGATGGGCCCTAAAACTAATAGTCCTATTTAAGAATGCTTATTTGTGAAATTGTTAATTTTTCTTAGAGTAAGCTAGGAAGGGAAATTAGGCGCATCTCAACTATCTGCTATTTATCGGAAAAACACTGAATTTTCTCTATCTTGGGAACCTTTTTACCATAACTTATATTTTGCAATACCAAACCCATGGAAAAACTAACTGCAGCTTGATGAATAATAAGCAGACTAAGAATCAGATTATTTACAGGGACCTTCCATAGTTTGATTGTGGGGCCTTTATGAAGACAGGTAGCCTTAAAATCATCGTCATCCAGACTTACCTTACTCCTACAGTGCAGAAGGTTCAGCAGTGCCGCTTGGTCAGGTTTAGAGAAACATTGCAACAGAGATCTTCCAAATAAACAATCTCAATATGTAACCTCTAAATTAAACCTAGACTAACAGTCTATAGTTTTCCTTCTGTATACACTTCTTTGTGTAGAATTCCCAAGACACACCCAAGTTTATGGCTATAATTTTAGAATTTACAGCAAGACTTTTTCTTCCTATGTTATCCTCAGTTCTCACATTGTCTTGAAACAATTCAGGAGAAGCCCCCTGGAAATACCATAGTATTATGGCCGAATGGTGTTATCTTAGTCATTAGTCTGAAATTATGCTGTGACAGCTCTGAAGCTCCATTCTTAAATGCTATAGTTCTTACACTTTCTTTGGCTACTGGCTACATGTCTCAACTCAACCTGGATTATTCAGGATCCCTAATTTCACCAAGACTAATTACTTTGCCAATGTCAGTTACTGTACAGAAAAATGACCTCTTCATATTTTGTATAGCTCATGAATCTGGCAACAACACCTTTCTTTAGAGACCACATGCAATGTTTTTGCACATAAACACATCAAGGAGCACACTGCAGCAAAAAAATTATCCCAACACCATGAACTGTCTGATTTTTTTTAGTTTTATCACATAAGTTCCATCTTCCATATTGGAAAACACACAGTTTTCTCTCTTGAGGGCAAAAGATTTTTTGACAACACTACCCCTCAAACTTCTAAAGAATTCTGAAGAGCTGCTAGCAATGTAACATGTCACAGGAGAGAAAATTTGGTTGAAATAATCAAATTCCTTTTGCCTCATCTGTGATGATCAAGTGTGGAAATTAACTCAGTGATTCCAAATCACTGTAGCTCCCGCACAGAAAATAGTTGGGGATTAAAATTTGGATATAGCTCTAGTGTATTCCCTTTCCTTCATGTGGCATATGGGGAGCATGCACAATTATCTGTGTGCAGTCCTTTGCACGGGACCATTCGGCCAAGGACCATTTGACATCTTCTACTGACATCATATCTATAGTAGGTCCACATCTTCCTATTTGCTGACTGAGAAAGGCATTTTTTGGATCACCTGAAACAAGAAGATTCAGTGCAGAAGACATGAAAGTCAGAAAGGTACTGGGAAAGGGCTGCATCACATTTTTTCTGAAAGGGAAGCTTTTTGCTAGCAAGAATGAAGTATTTTCTTTGCCCAGGTGAACTGCTTCCAGAAGAGATGCAGTTTAACATATAAATGCCACATCCTTCTTCTTTTAATTGAGCAAAAGACCATTCCATGACTGTAAAATTGATAAAAAATAATTTACTAAGGGGAGTAGCACTATGTGAAAGGGGGAAAAAACCTCAAAGAAACATAGGACATTTTGGAATTTCTTCTGTTTTTCTCTGTCAGAAGAGTTAAAATTTAGGAAACTGTGGAGATAAAAGGGAATGAAACCTAGAAATCGCCTGTGGCTTACACCTACCCTCTGGTTGCAGAAGTCTTTGAATCCTCAAGACTCTTTTTTTTCCCCCCATAGTTCCACATCTTCCAAAACCTGTATGCCTTTGATATTGCAATATTCAGTGCTAGTGGGGAACTTTTTCAGCTTCTTTCAATTGTAAAACATCAAAGGAGAAAGAGAAGTAAGTCATGGAAAGGTAGATTAATGTCAAAAGGAGCACTTCTCCTGAATTCCATAAATTTACCAGGAACCCTCTTATTAGAACTTGCATTAAAACTGGGGGAAAATGGGGCTATCTTGGGGAAATATTTATTTAATTTATCTTAAGACAGAGAATGAAAATAGTAAGAATACTCTGAACTATACATTTATGCAGCAGAATTTAAGCATCGTTGATGGACATAAAGTGAAGGTGAATAGCAGCTTAGTCATCAGTTTGCAGTGAGATGAAGCTTCCCCAAGTATGCAAATGTTGGCTGCACACAGCACAAAAAGCATAATATATATCTGGAAAATGATGAAATACTATATTGCTTGATTTCTGAAGTTACAGTTCATTTCTCTGTTACTTATTGTCAAAAAAGTGTGAGGAGATGATGAAAAAAATGTGCTGGGAGCAGGGGCTGGAGTGATTTAGGATTTCAAGACCTATATTTTGGCAAAAAAGATTAAAAGTAACAAAATCTATATATAGCTGAAGCAGGTAAATATTAGGCAAGGAAAGGAAATTTTTATCTTCCTGATTCACTTGTAAAATCATGTAATAAATGAAAGAGAAACTTTAGCTAAAAAGGAAGGATTGACAAATGAATTAGGTTCACACCTCACAAATTTGAATCATTTTATACTGTAAAAGTGTTCAGCTGCTATTAAATATATTCAGAAGAAAGCAAATGCATGAAAGTGAGGATAACTAATGATTGGAGCTGTATCTTTTCTATGTAATTCTACTCTTTGCAAATGAGAATAATTTAAAAAAAGAATCTGCATAACTATCCTAGTTAAGATGACATTTAGATCTACAATCAAAAGAATGAGAAGACCTATTCATTTACTCATCAATAGACGTTTTTTTGGTCCCAGTCTCTCAAATTTTCTTTTTCTTTTTTTAGAAGAAAAATATTCACAAGTTTTGGTAGTAGAGAATATCATGTCAGAGATTTTAGTAGAGGATGCTTCCCTGTGCAAGCCATTTGATTTTATAGATGTGCATTAAATGTGTGTCTTACATGATTTGTTTCTTTTACAATTATGTGATTTTTATGTTTTATAAAACTGCAGAAAATGGAATGTTTTTTGCAAGTCATATTACAAAGATAACTACTTCATAAAAGCAAGTAAAGTGTCATGTAACATAGCTTTTAAGAAGCATAAAAAATAAAAATTCAGTGACTTTTAATATATAGGTGAATAGAAATATGTTCATTTTCCACAAGAAATTTGAAGGACAAAAGTTGTTTTCTTATGAAAGATCAGTGTATCCAGTGTACAAGTTAGTATTAGTGTTCAGATACTTTTCTGAGTAGAACTTGAAAATTCTTCATAATGTGAAACAAAAAGGAAATATTTTCACCTAAAAAGTTTAAATTATTTGGAATATGAAAATGATCAAAATCAAATGATCTTCTTCTGTGCTGAAAAAAGCTCCATTAAAGCAGGCATAAAAATTAATGCTGTGTTACCTGATGTAACCAGTCCAGCAGGAACGACATGGAAGGAAAAGAAAAGGAAAGTGTCCTTGAAAATCTTTCAGATCTTACAAGGGTATATTTGTGTATGTACAACTGGGTTTATGCTGTGATAATCTCTTTTCATTAGATATAAAATGCAGTACAGTGGTACTCACCATGGCACTTATAAAAATAAAACAGCACTTATATAAAAAGGTTTTGTTTTCCCTTACTCTGTGACTCTCAGTGCTTGAACACCTGAACAACTTTATCATATTCTTCAAAATTTCTTTCAGTACATACTGGTGAACAGAGGGAGGATGATCCTTGAGGACAGTAGGAGGATTGAAGGACGATTGATGGTTCTTTGAAAGACCAGCAGCAGTGTTCATCTATTGGAGATAAAATTACTACATAATTTCTGGTTACAGAAGTATTCAATGTAATTTAATTTTTTTTTTTTTTTTTTTTTTTTTTTTTTTTTTTTTTTTTTTTTTTTTTTATTATTCTTGGCCTAGTGAAGACAGTGCTTGTAATTTTCCTCATGTCTGACCTTTGTGATTTTGATTTTTGCCATCTTCATGCCAGAACCGGGCAGTTGATTACAGCCCTGTAAAGCAGAAAAATTCTGTTCAGATCAAGGAGCAAATATATCTTGAACTGATGAAGAGAGAAGGGTAGACTTAAACACTAAGTGCTGTGGTAACTCCTCTGACTCCTTTTCCTGACTCAGGTCACCTCAGGGTCACAGATCTAGAGCTTCTGGTTGTCGGGAACCTGATGAAGATCTACCTCAGAGTCCTGACACATTTTCTTAGACAAAGCAAAATTTGACATTTCAATACCCTTTTAATTAGAACCAGAATATTATTAGCAACAGATGCTAAGCTGTGATATCTTTACTTCAAATTAATCCAAATCCAAATCAACACAGAATTTTGAAGTTAGTGGAAGCTGCATTACTTTAGGGAAAATTTCTCTTAGCTGTGAAAAATCTAACGTTATCAGGTAGCAGTCCTTGTGTGGAAAAAACCTCCCACTTAAAATCTATCACGCTTTGAATAGCTAAATAGAAGCGTTAATAAGGAGTAAGAACATGTGCTCTTGTGGGTTGTTTAGGAATGGATGTACATATGGATTTGAAAAGTGTTCACCATCTTTTCTTTGGATTGTGCTACTTGGTCAGAATATTTCTCTCTCCTGTCTTTCTCAAAAAAATTTGGACAAGAATATTTCTCTTGCAAATTCTCTCACATGAAATACTTTAATCTTTTCACTACAGTATCTTACTTGGAGGCTGTTCTTGCTCAAATGTTGATTTTGTTTTACTCAGCCATGTTTTTAATCAACTGCCCATCACCACACCACCATCAAGCATGCTTTAGGCTGACACTTTCTTATAAAGAGTGCAACAAGGCTCAATAATTCTGTAGAGCTTTCTGGAACGATGAAGTTTTCAGTTAGTGAAGAAGAAACTGGCCTTTTTGTTGTCAACACGGGATTTTCACTTCTCTCAGCTACCCCATGCTTTTTGTGGTACTTTACTGCATTCAGCCTGTATTGTACATATGGGTGGCAGGGATAGGCTTTCTCAGTAGAAAAAAAGTCAGCATTAATGTAACTTAACCCAAAATTTATTTATCAACTATCTATGACTTTAGTGGATTTAAAACAATACTTGCATTTAGCAAGAAGTTAAATTTCTTTTGTGTGATATACAACTTTCAAGAGTTTTTATAATGAGCTACAAGAAAATCTTGTACAAGAAAACAAAGGAGTACAGTACTGTTCTAGAAAATAATATGAAGGGACAATATCAGGTAAAACTTACATTACAGTCTTCAAAGATTATCACAGCAAATATGTGTTTTTCTTCCAAAGGCCCATAGAAAGTCTGACTAAGAAGCTACCCTATGTTTCAAATAACTGAGAAAGATCTCTGTTACATCTCAATGTAGCAGGAATCATACATTTTACATAGCAAAATAACTACAGAGATCACAGATCTGAAAATTCTGGCATGAATTTCTTAATGTAATAATTCCATTCTGATTTGGATTCATGACCTCCAGCTTTTCTCACCCTAATGAAGAGGCTGGGGGAGAAGGACAAAGTAAGAACTTAAATCTGATACCCAAAGCTAACATGGGTCAGAGACACAGGCAGTCTGCTGTTAATAGAATATCTTGAGATTTAGAAAATGAAGCAAGGAAACAGTGAATGGATAAAATGCTAAAGAAATGTAGGTAAAATTGCTAGTCAATGCGCTGGTACATTTTAGCTTTACTCATTAATTACTTTAGTCACATAGTCCCCTTTTTACAATTATACCAGCTTGCCACAGTTTAACTCCAGTGTAGTGGGTTGATCTGCTTTATCACTCTCCGCCTCTGCAGGACAGGGAAGAAAAATATAATGAAAGTCTCTTGGGTTAAGATAGAGACACATCACTCAGCAATTACATGGACAAAACAAACTCAAATTGGGGAAATTAATTTATTGAAAATCAAATCTAATAATGTGAAACAAAATGTTTTAAATCCCATCCCTCCACCCCTCCCTTATTAATAGGACCAGGGTGCAGGTGGACAAGGAATATGAACTGCAGCCTGTTGTTTCTGCCACTGCTTCCTCCTAAGGATGAGGACCCTTCATACTCTTCCCGCTTCAGCACAGGGGCACTCTCACATGAGACAGTCCACCATAAACTTCTCCAACATGAATATTTTCCACAGGCTGCAGTTCTTCACAAACTGTCCCAGCATGGATCTCTTCTGTGGGGTGCATCCCTTCCAGTGTTGTACCTCCACAAGGTCACAAATCCTGCCAGCAAACCTGCTCCAACATGGGATCCTCTCTCCAAGGGGTCAGAGGTCCTGCCAGGAGCCTGCTCCATTGTGAGCTTTCCATGGGGTTCACAACCTCCTTTGGACATCCACCTTCTCTGGTGTGCAGGAAAAAAATTGTGGGTTGATATAAAAATAGTTTTATAGCTAAAGCAAAAGCCATATTTGTGAGCAGAGCAAAACAGGAAATTGATTCCTGCTTCCCGCAGACAGGTGTTCAACCACCCACAGGAAAGCAGGACTCCCTCATGCCAGATGCTTACTTGGGCAGACAAACACCACCACTCCAAACATCCCCCTCTTTCTCCTTCTTCTTCAAGATTTATTTACTTGGGTCAGTTGGCATCGCCTGTCCCAGCTGTATCCCCTCCCAGCTCCTTGTACATCCCGAGCATCCTTGCTGGGATGGAACAGGGAAAGGAGCAGCAGAAGCCTAGGCTCTCTTTGTGACAATAACATCCCTGTGTTGTCAAACTTGCTTCCAAAATTCAAAATACAGCCCAATACTAGCTACTATGGAGAAAACTATTCCAGGAAAATACAGCACACATCTCCATTGGGGTATTTATGTCTAAATATCTCCACCTTCTTTTCTCATAAGAATATACTGTAACACATCACCCTGGTTGATCAGCCAGGGAGAGACCTAAGCTTACTGTCATGTTAGGTCTATTCAGGATGGATCTCCTGCGATTTGGAAGCAGTGTGTGCGTAAGGGGTCAGTGAAGCCAAACTTCTTCACACCTCTAGGCTGAAACCCTGTATCAGTGTACTTTTCCCTGCAGCAAAAGGTACCAATATTATTCAGAAAGTTCATGTCACCATGAAATGATTCAAATTAAGATTAATCTTCTTTTTATAAATAAGTACTTGTAAGTGATAAAAATGTGTATTTTATGACTATTAAGAAACTAATCCAAACAATCCTTGCTCAATTTTTTGTCCATATATTTTAATACACACTTTCACATACTATTCAGAAGTGCTTTTTGAACACTCCTTTGGAATCACAAAAAATTCTTAAAAAGTGTCTTGAAAGTTTCAAAAGTGTCTTGAGAAGAGTATGCTCAATGTCATAGCTGAAAAATATGGGGCAGGTAAATCTGGTACTAGTGTACAATGAAAACAGAATTTTATAGTGTCAGTGCAATCTGTGCAATCTGAATAAAATTTGTACCTTTGTAATTCACATACTCCTACAGTCAAAATAGCTCTTTATTTTGGTTATGATTGTCTTATAGGTTTGCACCCTGGAAATATAAAATCTTACTACCTTCATCATAAACTTTTTTTTTAGTATTTTGAAAATTAACACCCAGTCTGGTGATTGGCAAAATCAAGATATCTCAACCCAGTCAGTTTTTTTGAGTCAGGAGCACTGTGTTTGACGCATACAATCCTTTGATCAGATAAGAGTGTGAGACAGGTTCACCTCTGTGATAAACTGTGAAGGCTCCTACTTTGGAGAAATGAGAGAAGGAATATTTACTGTTAGCAACAAGAGAAAACGTTTTGTTCAAACCCACAGTATAAGAGCACAGCACTATGTGCACCTGTGGCAGTCTAGTTGATATTTGAATCAATCTTGAGATTGCTTTTCATAGCTGATAGGAAATAGGAATGCAGAGCTTAAATTTGTTTGGTAACATAATCTATGTTCAAATGTTTGCTATAATGCAAATTCCTATGTCCCCTCAGAAACTTTGATGATTCTCATTAATAAAATATAAATAAATAAAAAACACAATAAAAAATATTGTTTGTTTAGCTTTCTTTGTATGGTATGGTGGAAATTATGAAAACCCTGTCAAAAATATGCTATGCATATTTACCTTGTAAATAGAAGTGTGAAATCTGTGACACAGAAAGAAGTAGCAGGTAAAACACAGAAAATGTAGAAACTCTTGTTTCAAATGCTTTCTCATGTCCAAATTTTCATGAGTGACCTGCAGGTTTCTCAGAAGGAAGAAAATCCTTCTGTCTTATTATATTCTTTGAAAATTGTTTTGAAAGCTCTCACTTTATTGTATGTGTCCATAAGAGTAAAGCTCAACTCAGTGACCTTTCTTTCAGAAATGTTTATATCTATTTATCAATCCATTTCCTTCTAGAAGCTTCAAGTGAACATTCAAGTCGAAAAATTTAAGATTACAAATGTGTCTTCACTTTTGCATACACAGAAGTACACAAAAAATCCTTTTTGTAAACATATGTGCGTACATATCCACTTGTTTAAAATTCTACATCCATGCATATACATATACATACTCATACACATATGGTCCCTTCCAGATGAGCATATTCAGTGAATCTGGGATATATAATCCCTAATATCAAATATTTCGTGCTTTAACAACCAAAAACTAACCACAGCTTCAAAATTAATTGTAGAATTTATTGTCTACATTCCATGAAGCAGAATTGAGCATAGACAGACATGGATTGAAATGAATGATGTCCAGATATTTATCTCAGAAACTGTCCAAAAATGTCAGTTGAAAAAATTTCATAATATAACCAGTATCTGTGAGAACAATTAGAGAAAGCTGACCGCTGCTAGAGTCCAATTATGATTTTTCATTCTTATAGTTACAGTTTTCAATCTATTAGCTATAAACCACTGTTTTTAACCAATTAGATATCTGAGAACTATTTGAGACAAATTTTCCTGTCCTTCTGTGCATAACGTAATTAACTATGGATTTTAAAAATGAGCCCTTCAATTATTTTCTTTCAAGAGTATTTCCACTTCTCAAAGCCTCATGGAATCAACAGCATTGCTGCTGTCATTTTGGTAGCCAAAAGATTCGTATAATTAGATACTGATTAACATCACAGTGAATAATAAATAAGTTAACCTTTGAGATGATGTTAAAGTTGTCATTTTGCTTTCACTTCCTTATGTCATCATAACAAAATTTCAAGTGTCCCACCTAAACTAACTGGACAATGCCTGCTACTGGAATTGAGAGTGCCTGACCATTATTTTTAGGTGTAGTTAATGGTAGACTTTCAAGACTACTTGTTTAGAATGGCACTTTACCCTAGTATGCTTTCCCATGACAAAACAAGAAAGTAAAAAAATAAAATGGAAAAAAGGGTTTTTTAGTATATGATCTATTATTTTTAATATGTCAGAATTTTCTCATTTGAATTTGGTATCCAGATCCCAAAAGAGAAGAAATAAGCATGCCTATTTTTACCTGTTTCTCCAGGAATACAGTGCTTTTCCAGATTATTCAGAATGAATAGGTGATACAGGTTTGATCTAAATCTCCCTGGCATCTCAGCAGTATAAATGTCACAATTTTTATGTGTTTTATCATACGAATTTTATCACTTTAATATGAAAATGGGTCATTCTCCACTAACCCACTGACAAAGCATGACATTTTTGCTATCACTGTTACCTCTGTAGTGCACTTAAATTTGATTTATGTGAATGTTTTATAGTATGTTTGTCCTTAGGAGGCAAGCAATGAGATAAAGAATACTAATGTGAATTGTTTGAAGAAAAAAGAGAACAAAATACAAATAAAATAACCCTGAATAATTTCATGTGGATTGCCTACAGATTTTATTTTAAAAAGAGAAAACAGAAATTATCAAGAAGAGATAGTTTTGAGATGTTCTTAAAACTGCTGAATAAATAAAGGAAGAGATGAGGAGTTAACTTAAGCCTCTGTGCTTTTAAATACAAGATTAAAAAAAAAGAATGTGTGAAAAAACCCAAAAATAACATCAAGTAGATTTTTTTTATTAACTTGAGTATGAGCCTTCATTCATATATGGTCAGATCTGTCCTCCTATTGCTGTCTTTTCTTTCAATGAAGCTATTAGAAATGAAGGCTTTCCACTGAAGGTTCACCTGCATTTCCTCAACTCACTAATGGTATTAGATGGCTCAGGTTTTGATTGTTGAACTACAGTTAGCTGTGAAAGTGAGCTAACATCTGGAAAAAGAAAAACCAACCTGATTCCCTCTGAGCAGTGATCCCTTTAATCCTGAGGCTTTTTAGATATGCCATACTTCATGTATAGGTAGCTAACTGTTCAAATGTCTGTCATTTGTGAAATTCCAGTTAATATGAGGT
This sequence comes from Eopsaltria australis, assembly GCA_034509425.1. Lineage (NCBI taxonomy): Eukaryota > Metazoa > Chordata > Aves > Passeriformes > Petroicidae > Eopsaltria > Eopsaltria australis. The sequence goes on from JAVTVJ010002440.1 coordinate 125,189, forward strand.
TGTACCATGTGTTTTCTTTTACTTATGTTTGGGTATGTATCTTCAGGGGAATGTATCTGGAATTGTATAGGCAGATCTTCTTCAGCTGACTCTTTCCATCCTTAAATGCCAGTAAATATTTGAGTTATGATGCCTAAATGGTTTCATCTTTCTCATTTGGCAACCAAGATATTGCAGAACTTTATTGAGTAAAAAACAACTGGAAGCTTCATTACAGATTTAGAAGTAAATGTCTGTGCTAAACTCACAGGTTTTCTTTCTCTTTTCCTCTTTATAGTGTGACTTAGTATTCATAAAAGAATGCTATTTAGAGCAATTTAGTGCTCCTGACTCCATTATAAGTACATAAACTGGAGAATTTTTTCTTTAAAAATGAATTAGATGTGTTGCTCTGCTAGTATCTTATGTTTAGAACACACAGAATTAATTGTTTTGAACAAATGAGTGTCATATAAAATGAAAAATATGCAACATATCTGTGTAGCTTTCAAGATGGTATATATTAAGCAATAAACAACAACAATCTGTTGCAAAACTGAGGTATTTGTTTATTCAGAGATCCTGTCTTGTCTTTGACAAAAGCCCTTATGTTTCTTTCTGTATGCTTTTAATAAGTATATGCTCAGCATCTTCACAAAACCGCCCTTCCTCCAGAAAAAATCTCCTTTGAAAATCATAATCCCACAGTGTTTATTTTATTATGCACATTCTTTCTTTAGAAATTTCACATTCATTTATGAAAGATATATCTTTTGCTTCAAAAGCATATAATTCTAACATCTGAAGCACAAAGAGAGTCTACATTAGCTAGTACGGGTCTGTGGTAAGGCTCAGGAATTTTTTGAATGTTGAAAAATAGGTTGCAGTGATGCAGATATGGAGCTTTAATCTGCAAACATTTACTTCTGTAATGGGTCCTTACTCCTGCTGCTGGCTTAAATCAGTGATCTGAAACATGGACTGTTTTGAGGAATATGAAAGTACGCAAATAGGGGGAAGTTTTCTAAGGTGACTTTTCATTCTTTTTCTTTTTTTCTTTTTTCCCCCCATTTTTGACATTCTTCATAAGCAGTAGATGCTCCAGTATATCTAAGAACTACTTTGCAAGTACCAAACCTTGCTCACTCTTTGGTTAGTGAGTATCTAGTCTACTTGAATCTTAGTTTGTGATGCTTATGCAGAAAGCTGTTTTCACAAATAAGGATGATTAATTTTGTTTCTATAAGATCAGTGTTTTTCTGGAACTTTTCAAATGTGTTCTTTAACTTTTTTGGTTCAACATTAAGTGAAACAGCAGAAGGGTAACAATACTCCTGGGAAATCCATATGTTTTGAGAACCAGTGTTCACTTCACTGGTTCTGACAGTTTTGCTATAGCTTTCAACAGCAAAAGATTCCAGTTATTGCAATGGACTTCTGGTCATTGTACAGGAAAATGCGAAATACGTCTGACTGTACTCTCTTAAGAGCTCAAAACTTACCTTAGGCTTGGAAATCCAATATTCAAGTTTCTCCTTCTCACTTATGCAATGAACACCCCAAATCACAAGATTACAGTTTGTTTGGAGGTAGATTTCTCTATCTGTCTTCAAACAAAAAGACAGATGGCACTGGACCAAAGAGTAAAACCAGGGACTCTCTTAGAGACTACCAGACAGACGGCACCTAATATCTGAGTGCCCAGTGTTTGAGTCTTGCTCTAATGAATGTTTTAATTGTTTGTATGGCTCCACCAAGGTAGATGGACTCCAAGAGAGACTAATCATAAAAGCTTAGAATCATAGAATGACTCAGGTTGGAAGTGACTTAAAAGCTTACCTACTCCCATGCCCCCTGCTGTGGGACACAGGGGTACCAAGAGAAACTACATCTAATCATGGTACCAGCATGTAGCAAATGTTAATTTGCTATGGCATACATGCATTTAAACAGTTACTAGTAGCAACATGAAGAATAATTCTTAATTTATAGCATTGTTAAGGTCAGGATTCAAAATTATTTATGGTATACCAAGCATGTAATTATTTCAATGTACATTCAAATCTAATTACAGACTATGTTTCAAGGATGCAAGATTTTTTTAATAATAGGCAATTATGCTAATAAATAAAATAATCAGCATGATGCTCATGTTAACATTGAAAGAATAAACTAAGTTTGTTTTTCTCCTATTGCAACTCTGTTTCTAATGAAAATTAACTTCCTTTATCACGTGGAGAAATTTTTGTGACAGTAATCCTTCATTGTTATTCTTCATTTTCTTCTCCTCATATTTGCCCAGATATGACTGATACAGGTGGATTTCTGTTAATAGAAATCATTCCGCACATTTGCTTTTGCAAAATGCAGAGCTCATGTCATATCTTTCATTATTAGCTCTGGGTGAATAACAGAGAAAGAAATACTGTGCACATTGCTTAAATTATTCCTATATTTTATTGCAACAAAGCTCTTGAATGTTTGAACTATTAGATAAGAATATTACTTTGCTTTCTGACCAAAACCCTGCTTCAAAAACCTCAAGCAGATGTGTATGAAATGTTGGTCAAGTGTTTACTAATGTGTCTAAATAGCTCTGTGACTTTGTGGTCTTCACTGTTTGCTGGTGGATCTTGGCAGAAGATTTTGTGTCCTCTGGATTTATAGTTCATCTGGAACAAAAGTAGGGAACTTTTACCTCCATGGCATGTGACAGATTGTGTCATTATTGAGAAATAACATAGCTTGAAATAAGATCCTCAATACTTTCTCTAAGGTGTTTCAGAAAAGGAAAGTATGAGTCTTTCCCTTTTTTTTTCCTGTTTTCCTTTTGACCTTCAAATTTCAAAATACTTCTACAGAACTTAATAGGATTTTAGATGCATAAAATAATAGCAATAATAACAGCAATTTCTTTCTTTTATTGTTTTTTATTTTTGTGGGGTGTTTTGTTTGTTAGTTTGTTTTTTGGTTTATTTGTTGGTATGTTTTGGTTTTTTGTAAGTAGGAAGAATATGAAACAGTTGAACCACCTGAAAACAGAAATCCATGTGATGGCTAAGGCAATAATTTAGTGGCTGGAATTCATCTGTGATCTTGCAAATCCCTGAAATAGTTGTATACCATCATAGGATTTACTGTGAATTCTGTAATTTTATGCAAATAACAAACTCTTAACTGATTTCTGGAACAGCTTATCAAGATATGAAATCCAGAATGGTCATCTTGAATCATGGCATGAACAACAAAAACAATTACAAAAAAAGGTGATTTGGAAATTCCTTTTTCAGTAGCCCGAGTGTTTTCCCGAAGACTTAACAATTTGTATGCCAGATTGCTTTTCCATGTGCTATAATTCTCTGAAAAGGAATTCAAGTCTATTTGGCAGCTTTAATACGTAAATGTATGTGTGTGAGAGATCCAACAGTTACCTTGAATTTATAATTTGGGAATTGATTTCAAATGAATGATTATCTATCTAAATAAAAGAGAAAAAACACAGAAAGTTTACTATGTCCTTATTTTATGAAGGTGTTGCAATGTCAGTATTTCCACAGGAAGAACTACGACAGAAAAAAAAGAGGTTTTGGTTTTTTAACCCTGAATTCTGCCTTCTTTACAACCCCAAAATCTCAGAGCTGATATAATCATCTTTGTGTAATGGACCTAAGTTAGGCTCTCGCTTCATTTACACATCTCCTGGGTTAGGCAGGAGGGGTCAAAATCTAGGAAGTGATCTATGCTACAGGAAGGGATATAACTTCCTTCCTGGGAGAGAGTGCCAATAATCAGGTAGTTTTAAGGATTGATATGTAGATGAACCAATTAAAAATTTGATCCGCCTTCGGGGAAAAAAGTCTATATAAGCAGAGACCCCCTGAGCCTCTTCCTCTTTTGGCCTGCTGCCGTGTAGAGAGGAGCATCTCCTGCTTCTCTCCCGGGTAAGGCCCCCCCCTCCTTCCAAAGGAGGGAACGGGGGGGAAGGGAGGTTTAGGGCAGCCGTGCCGCTGCAGCTGGGAATGGGGGAGGAACCAGATGGAATTTTCGGGAGATACAGCTCAGCTGACATGTCAGCTACACGAGACAGGGCCAGGCCCCTGCTCCGGGCCAGGCAAGGACCGGGGTGGACTCCATCCAGCTCGGGCCAGGCCCTGCCCTGTCACCCCGGGCCCAGATGGCCCCACCAGGCCGAGCCAGCTCCGCAGAGCCAGGCACAGAGACTCTGAGAGCTTCTGCCATCCAGCTGGGACCTGTTCAAACAGCCCGGCAGAGAGCACGCGATCATCACACTGCCGGAGAGAGAGAGAGAGATTAACTCTATCCATGGCTGGACTAAACTTGCAGACACCCATCCTTCCTTGCAGAGAGAGGAACGAGTGAGGACATCTACATAAGTGCAGCATAGAGACTTTGCAGTCAGTGAGGAAAACATGAACCAGTGCCTAGAAGGAAGAGCATGAGAAGTGCTTTGATAGTGAAGCTGAAAACTCTGTTGGAGAGCCATGGTTGGGGACTGAGCTAATAAATTCCCTGTAATAGATGAAGGAATAGTCCAAAGGGGGGATGTGAGGTTCTAATTGCAGCTAATGAACTGAAATACCTGGGTAAAGACAAGCAGGTGTTGAAATAAGTACAGCCTGATGAGAAACTTGAACCAAGAGAGAGGAGAGGCTGTGACCCAGAGCCCTGGTCCCGGGAGAATGCTAGAGAACCTCAGTTATCAGGAGAACCTGTGTTGCTCAGCACAGAAGAAGGGATTTTCTTTGTTGCTGCAATTGAACTGTGCATCCTTAAAACAGGTACCCTGTGGACTGTTCAAAACCCACCATAGTGGCTGTGGGAAGGCTACTGGTGTGGGAGGGATCCACCATTAAGCTGGTGTTTCTTCTGGGCAGCGGCTGATGGTGAGGCAGAAGACCCATAAAAACTGTATTTTTCTTACAGAAGATCCATGGTGTAAGCAAAAGAGACTTCTCTCCCTAAATGAACTGGAACAAGAGCTGTTTCTGAGGTGGTAAACTGACTGGAGGTCGAAGTGTTGTCTTTCTGTGTGTTGTCAGGGAGAAAGAAATGGAGAGGTGGGGAAGGAGGGGTGGTCTGAGGAGTTTGTTCTGGTTTTTCTTGGTTTTTTTTTTTCTTTCCCTTTGTCGTAGGTATATTAATAAAGTTTCTTCATACTTTATAAAGTTTGAACCTGCTTTGCCTACTCCTAATCCTCATCTCACAACAAACATCAAGTAATTTGGGTAAGTGTGCTGGCATTTAGCCACATACCTGAATAGGCGAACTGAAACCACTAAAACACATCACTTCCTCCATTCTTCAGCTCTGTATTATGGCATGGACAGGAGTGTTGATCTGCTGGAGGTGGGGATCTGAGCAAGCTGGATTAATGAGCTGAGGCTGATTCTGTGAGTTCAACAAGAAAAATTGCCAGGTCCTGCCCTTGGGTCCCAACAATCTGCACTGCTGCAGACTTGGGGCAGTGTCTGGAAAGCTGCCTAGTGGAAAAGGACTGGGGATTCTGGTTGAATTGAGCCAGTGGTGTGCCCAGGTGGCCAAGAAGGCCAATGGCATCCTGGCCTGTATCAGCAATAGTGTGGCCAGCAGGACCAGGGCACTGATTGCTCCCCTGTACTTGGCACTGGTGAGGCTGTGCCTTGAGTGCTGGGTGCAGTTCTGGGCCCCACAAGACAAAAAGAATGCTGAGGCAGTGGGTAGTGTGGAAGTTTCTGAAGAGTCTGGAGCCCAAGTTGATGGTTGGATTCAATGATCTTAGAGTTCTTTTCCTATGTAAACTGTCTATGATTCTATGATCATCACATTTTAATAGCATTATTTCAGAGCCCAGAATCCATCTCAATCATGTGTGCTCTATTCTCCGATTAATTTTTTTTCCTCATAAAGAAGGTGATGGCATGGAAATATTTTTGAAGAAAAAGACATTTATATGATGGGCCTTCCAGAAAAGTTTGTATACTCAGTTTTTAACAGCTAAAGAGCTTCCTGGATTGTATTTTATTGCTACAGTATTTGTTAATGGTTTGCTTTGCTGGGTTTTATTTTTGGTAAAGAAGTGATTAGATTTACTGAAAGATAGAGATGATTGTAAGACCAAAGTTCTCTTTTTTCTGCTGATATGTCTTCATGACGTCTAGTAAAGCACAACTCATCATCAGAACAAGTGACCAAAAAGGCTCTGAAATCCCACAACTTCCAAAATGCCTCTCCTAGTCCTTCCCTGCCAAATATACCCTTCTTGATCAAAGGACTGTGGGTCACTTCCAGCTCTGCCTGCCTCAGTCAGTAGAATTAGGTGAATCTTCCTGAGTAAGTACGTACGGACAGAGAAAACTGCACCTGGATCCAAAAATTACTTTTTGTCATTTCTGCATCCATAGAGTGTTCATGAGCACTGGCCTGGTGTAAAGTAAGAAACTGTCCTTATGCAAAAGCTATTATTTAGTTCTAAATTAATACATATTTCCTATGGCTTTACTAAATTTGAAGTATTACAAATATCTTTTCATACTATGCTATTGAGGGAATCAGAATGATAGATATTAGCGTTTAATTGATTCTTATTGAGCTGGTGTGGCAAAAAAAGAATCTGAGATAATCTCTTTTACAAGAAAGTTTAAGAAGATACTTCAGGGTCCTGTGTAAACAATTTTCACTGCCAGTTCCATTTGGTTTTCTGTGTTATTTATCATGACATTGGGATTATTATGTACCAAATGTAGTAATTTGGAAAATTAAAGAAATGTAACTAAATTATGATCATGGACTGAATTTAATACTTATCATAGAAGTGAAATATGGACAGAAATTATATTTTTTGTCCAGAACGTCTATCGTTTGGTTTTGTTTTTTTAATAAATTTTGTCAGGAAGGAAGTGTATCTGTGGAGCGGGCAATGTATACTTGATGTGACCATTCCTTCTTCATAAGACTGCATCACATCCTCATGCTCCCCTATATGGCATCATTTATCCTGTTAGGGGATGAAAATAATGCCATGTGAATTAAGGGTAATAACCATTATAGGTAATAACCACTAATGAAAACACTATAGAAACAAAGCTTAGAAGCAAGGCAAAGGATAAAAATACTTTTTCGATTAGAAACTGTATAAAGCAACTAAAGTAATCAGTGCACAATTGTAGATGTGACTTTCAAAAATGCCTAAGGGAATCTACCACCAGTTTTCACTGAGTAGCGAGATGCCTACATTCGACTGACTTCACTGTATCTCTTTAACTATGCCACCATCAAACCTGCTATAGCACAGAAATGTATTAATGGTTTTCTTTAAACACTTCCGTAAGTACTAGTGGCAGAGCTTTAAAAATAAAACTTCAGACACTTAGAGTGAAAACCCAAAGTGATGACAGCTCCTTCTTTCTCCATATTTTTATTATAACAATAATAATACTAGTACTAATACTAACAACAGCAGCGTCTCATTCTGCAAACAAATGACATCTCCATGTACAAACCCCTTATTTTCTAAGGAATTTTATTATTCAAGACCATTCAAAGTAACTTGCACTACGCCATTATAAGCAAAAGCTCGTCTTTCAGCACATGGAGACAGCCTGCTCCTGCACCTTCAGGAATTCCTCCTTGAGTATTGTCCTGCCTTCCTGGACATACTGACTACTTTGTGTATTGCAACACACAGGACCAGTAGTGATGCTGATATGTAAGAAATAAATTCAAATATATCTTTTTTTCCCCTGGGAGAGACTTAAGTCTTCTAGAAACATCTTTATAAAAAGCCTCAGATACTGTATCAGGGTTGTTAACACAGCAGAAACAAACCAATCAATTTATCCCACAGCAGCAAAAGGTAATTCCTTCTGTCCCACACCCCTTTTATCTTCCACTCACAAAAATCAGATTTAGCAATAACCTAGTTTCCTTTTTCAACACCAGATTCTGAGAGAATAGAAAATGCCACTTTCTTACGCTAGTCGTGTTTTTCTAGAAGAGCAGAGCTCTTTGGCAATTTCTTGCTTTAGCATTGTGTGCGAGAACAAGTAGCAAAACCAGACTTCAATATTGTTTAGGTTCCAAACACCAAAACTGAACTCCTATATCATTAAGATCCTTGGTGCCAGTAAAAAATAATACAAATTACTATACTATTAACTAAACTGGCATTTTTATTTCATTGGAACTCTGAAAGTAGTTCAGAGTTTTCTTGAGTTATCTAATTATTTCAATCCAGAATTTATTGATTATTTTCTATTTTTTTAAGGTTCACATTTTTCCAGTAAACCTCTGCAGAAATCAAATTTTGAAATCACCTATCTCTGTAGTAATACAACTCAAAGGATTTGATATCTTGAAAAAGAGCTGGTTTTTCTTTTTCACTTGGCGAAGATAGTGGAGAAAGAATTTGTAGCAGTCAGAAGTAGAACAATTATCAGTGCTGATGGTTCAGCACTGGAACAGTTATGAATTCTTGTAGTTAAACCAGACATATCCAAAATGAATTCATAGCTACTGAATGTGGTCTTTCATATGTCCCAGAACTGCTGTTAAAAAGTGACTGCAGACAGATACAACACAGTGCACAAATGAATTACAATAATCCTGTCCTCAGAATTATCTTCATAACTGTTGACACAGATGAAGCAAATGGAACAGAATTGGAATTGTGTGGTGAACACTGACTTAACGCAACTCACAAAATTAGGATGCTGTGAAAGTCTTTCCTTGGTGTATTGAATCATTTGTATTTTGCAAAAGTCATCTTTCTCCTAATAAAATTCAGCTATGCAAGAATTGTGCAAGATATTTTAGATGAATAGTATCATTTCATCTCAGTTCCACAGAAATATTAAGGTGTACAATGAGTGATTTTCTTGGTAAAAGAATGTTCATTTGTGATGTGCTGGTCCCTGTGAAAGTTGGTGTTGGGAGATAGAAAAGGGAGAATCAAAAGGTAGCTCTTATTTTTGTTGGTATTCCTTTATTCCCAGCAAAACACTGAAAGCCCTCTGAAAATACATGCCGTTCTTCTGTTTAACAACAGTGTACAGAGCACTTGTTTATAAAATTCATTACCAAATTGTGTCTTATGCACCTCTAAGCAATGACCCATCCTATGGGACCAATGGGAGTTGCTACAAAACAGAGCAAACTAAAAATAAGTGAGGGCAGGAGAAGAAATTAGACAGGGACTAGTTAGACCATGCAGCTCAGGACAAGAGCCCCCAGCTTCACTCTGTTGTGACAAAAACATTTAGCTTACACCCCCACTTAAAAATCGTGAGGACAAAAATAAAGTATTAGATCTCCATTTATTTCCCTGTCCCAGTATTACTATCGGTAGTAACTTAGTCATTTACTCTCCCACAAGGATGACTGCTCACATTTCAGTTTTTTCACATGGGAAAGTTTTGGGAAATGTTTATTTCCGAAATTTATTTCTGAAAGCAGTGGGGACTCCTGCCCCTCCTTGCTAAAGAACTGAATAAAAGAGTTGTCATGACTTCTGAAGTGGTTTGTATGAAGTAGAACAGTGATGCAAGGCAAGAGAGGGAAAACTGAAGAAGGAGAACTTAAAACTGAAGGAAAACTAGTATTAAAACAAGTGAATACCTACTTTGTACTCTTTACTGCACTGCATTGTCACTTTAAATATTGTTGGTGTTACTGTTGATAGCAGCAACATACTGCAGATAGATAATAGCAAAGAAGCATTATTTTTCTCAGATAACTGATACTAAGAATATGGGATAGCAAATTCTGTTTATCAGAACAGCAGAGAAGCTAGCTCCTATGTACTTGACACAAAAAACACGGAAACAGTCAGCCAGAATCCAAAATCTGGGTGAAATTATATCCTGCCACACCAACTACCCTCAGTCTTCAAGTGCTATCAGTCCTCAACAGTGCATCATACATGGGTTATTGGGAATGTCAACAATCTCCTCTACATGGTGAAGAGCTGGTTTTTCACAGAAGCATGCTTTTCAAGTCCATAGTTATAAAATCTTATTTTTCAGACCCTTGTTTCCCATTTTTCTTTCTTCTCCTATATTCAATTTTGCCATAAACCTTTTTTACTCTAGAAGTTAAAGAGCACAGTGGTCTGTCTCAAAACCTGAAAAGGCCAAAGATGGAAGATAACCCATAAGGTAAGTCACCACAGCAGGAACTTGTGATAAGCACAAAAGGGAAGAATTTGCGACAGGATGGTGCTGATTCCAGGCCTGGTGAAGGTGAGATCTGGTTACTACATTCTGTTTTAACAGCTCCTGACAAAAAGTCCCACTCGGGAAAACTGTGTACAAGGAAGAAACTGTTCATGTGTGTATCACTAGTCAAACAAAAGTCACCGCAACTTATGGGACAGATGGCATCTGTCACTACCAAAGGTCCCCAAAGCATTCCCAGGCTCATTTCTGGGGTCTTCCCCCAGAGGACTGTGCAGGACCCATAGTATCATGTCAGACAGTCAGAAACTACTCCACGGAGGACGTAACTGGGTATTTTCACCTGAACCCGAACATGTATTAACCCACTGAACTTTTTGTTTCATGGGCTTACCCCACCCCTGATGGATCAAGTCTGTGACCATCACTTTGACCAGCTGACATCAAAATAGCAACAATCAAATCATATTGTTTGATCCATGGGAGGTTGTATCTTTCCTCTCCACTATCCACTCTTATCCTTTGTTTCTCTTTCTTACTTTTCCTCATATATGTACTTTTTCCTCAGTATACATATGAATTATATATATATATTCTTTGTATTTTTATATTGCTATATTTCTATAGATAATAATCCACATGGGTGCATACCCCCTTTCCATTGCAAATTGTTCTAAAACAAATCTACCATATATAGCTATATATTTATATATCTACATATCTCTCTCTCTCTCTCTCTCTCTCTCTATCTAGCTATGTCTATAGACATATATACATGTATAAACACTAGTCATTCCATGTTGTTTCACTCTAACCCACCCCAAGGGATCTATCAACAAGAACCTCAGCTACTCCACCTCAGGGAGTATAGCACTCTTTCTCCTTTTAATTTAGGTCAGTCTCTATCCTTCAGTGAGCCTTTGGCTTCTTTGTATTTTTACATTTTGTATTTTCTTTTCTTGACAATTTTTTAATAGTGTTTAAAATACTTACTATGAATATATTTGTAGTCTCTTGTTATTTGCTTGCTGCTCTCTACCTCTCTTTGATCACTACCCCTGCACAGATTTTTTTTTTTTCCGGATAAGCTTGAATTTTATGCTATATTTCCTCCATAGATTTTATTTGAAGCAGCACTGATTCACACTGTAAGATATGACATTTCAGCTCTGAGCCATCAATTATCACTCTTTAATAACTGGCTTTTCTCATTCCCTGTGCTTTATCATCTTTCTTGAAATTTCCAATATTCACTCATCATTTCTTTTGCTGTCTTGTGAAAACCCATTTTCTCTTAGAATTTAGTACCTTTTTTAAAAAAATACTGCTAACATTTTTCTCTTCCACTTTTTTCTTCATTTTGACTTTCTTCAGACAAAAGAGAAAACAACAACCACCAAACAAACAAACAAACAAACAAAGCTCCACCTGATTTATTTGCTTTGGGATGGAAAGAGTCTTCTGACTTTATCTTGCATAAACTTTCCTCCAGGCTTTGTTTCCTCCAGGCAAGAAAGCTTGCTTCATATGGTCCTCACCAAGTTTCTCAAGTAGTTCCCTGTTTAAATTGGCATGGGGATTTATTGTGAATGGAAAAAGTAATGTTTCACACACTTCTTGCTCTTGTCTGGCCAGATCCTGTTACCTTGTACAACTGTTAACAAACAGTCAGGTAAATGCTGATCATGAGCCTGACAGCATCACAGAGGTTCTGTGGTTATTTTACCAAAAAAATATCTTATTCTTTCCAAACAGTGGTAAGAAGTCAGATAAACTTTACCCTGGCACAGGTTCACTTATTAGGAAATCAAGAATTAATGAAAAGTTTACAAAAAGTCACAAAGTCTTTTTCATTGGCTTGTGATTGAGCTCTCCTGGATCCACACAGTAGCCAGGAAGGGTTTCTAGTGACACCATTGGCTGCATCAAGTTAGATCTTAAAGTACTTAAGAAAACTGTGACAATAAATATTCCTTTTGTAGTTCCTAAATGAAGAAGCTGATTAAAATTGTGTCCACAGTGAAAGAAATATTCAAAGCCAGTGCTGGATTTATAAATAAGTTGTTAATGTACAGGTTGCTTTTAAGGAATAGACAATTATAATTGGAACTTTTCACTCTTGCTACTTTGAATATGGTAACCATGAATTTTCTTCTATTGTGATAACTTTGTGGTCAGCATTAACTGTTGAGGTAACCTTAGGCCATTTTTTTACTCCAAACATCAAAAGTTGAAAGCAGATTCAGTGATGCTCTAAACTGTGAATAGGTGGGGAGAGCAACCTCTAGGCATGGAACTTTGGCTTGTTCTAAATGCAATGAAGTCTCCAAATGAAGAGAAATTACTCAGGAACTGCAGAACACTAAGAAAGAAATTCAGAGCATTCGCAGTTTTTTCACATCATTGACAGCTTCCAGGCAGTGTTGCAGAAGGTTTGGTATTGATTGGCTATTAATTATTTATGATACTATTTCTACCATAGTAACTGTTTGGTTTATAATGTGCTGTTTACTTTCTTTAAAATGGATGTGCATTTTCCATATGATCAAAAAATTATTCATGCTCACAGTCTGCAAAGAAAACTACAGCTTCTTCTTCCCCACCCAGGCACCCCCTGAAAAAAGCCACCACAATTTTTCTATAATAAGAGTCTGAATATTATAGACTTTCACAAATTCTAGTGTAATTCAACATGGTTTTGTTCTACTTAAACTAGTTTAACTGTTCATCTGGCATAGTGGAATGAGAGCTATAATGATGAAAGGGGTTTAAAAGTTCTGGGTAAAGAAAGATAATTGATCATAAAAGTTTTTAAGTTTGGATGAGAAAGACAGCTTTTAAATAAGTATTCTGATCTTCCCCTCTGATTTATGTAAGAGAGTTGCACACACACTATACCTACACTTGAAAACACATGGTGGTTGCATGCTGCCCACCAGCCAATATTGGGATATTCAACAGGTGAGATGAGATTAGAGATGTTGTGAAATGAATCACATCATCCCAAACTCATATGAAGTAGGCAGCAGTCCATCATCTGGCTCCCTGCACAGGCTTAACCATGTTGTGCCTCTTTATCAAATGATGTAGCTAAGACCAAAGTAGTCAAGTTTCTGACTTGTAGAAGGAAAGAAGTGATTAATTAATAGCTCAGTCCCACCCAGTGAAGAAAATTCCATTGAAATTTGTGGAGATACTTAGATGGGCAGGTAAGGAGTTCCCCACAGAAGCTGTGCTGCAGCTTCATGTGCAGAAATATTCATTAACACTTTTTTGTTGCCTGAACAGTGCTTTGGGCTCATAGCTCTACTGACAGAGGCCATGTTCCAAATCCCTTCTGACAGCTTCTGCAAAAGAAGACATTTTTTCCTCACTTCCAATTTTGATAAAATATAAAATAATTATACTGAATTTCAGAAATCAGGAAATCCAAAGATGCAGGAAACATACTGATTTTATTATGATCCAAGACCACTAGTTGTCAAGAAAAGCAGAGCTTTTCTTGGGGACTAGGATGAAGTGAATATCTCTTGTTTAAAATATCTGAGATGTTTGCTTTCAAGGCCATAAAAAATGAGTTGTTGGGTTTTTTTTTTTTCATTTCTGTTAGTGCAATAACAAAAATTTAATAAAATATTTCCTCAGTACAAGCACTCACAAACAGTGTGATCTCAGCAGTATGTTAACTCTTGTTCACAAGAATAAAGAAATAATTTCAGACATATTCAAATTTGTGAGAATTTGTATGGGGACAAAATTAAATGCTAGAAGATGAAAAATGAAAGCCAAGGAAACAGAAGTCCTTGGAACTTCTAGTTAATTGCTACAGTTTCTTTCAGTGTTTCATCAGAAGCTCATCTGGGTATATTTTCTGAGAATTACAGTCTTTCTATAGATAAGAATAAGTCTGTGGGAAGAGAAAGAAAAGATATTGAGGATTTATCTTGTTTTATAAAAAGGAATTCTACACATGCCAGGAGTTTTAATGAACATTAACCTACTTACATGGTTAAGAAGTGGGTAGAGGAGTCAGAAGTGTTTTTTCCAGAGAATCTTCAAAAATAATATTGTATCAGTGTTTAGATTTTGATCAGATTCCAGATTCTCTTGCTCATCCTTTTTTTTTTTTTTTTCCCTCGGGGCATTGCACTGGAAAAAAGTACCCTGCAAGACCATAAAGTCACTTGTCTTCTCTCTTCTTTCTACTTCTTCACTCTCTTGAAAGCTCTAAAAAGCTCAGAGCTGAAGTTGAATGTGATGGAATACTGCTTCAACTTCCCCCAGAAAATAACCAGGTGAAGTGATTATTTTTGTATTTAAATACAAACATCCTCTTATTAGTCTTTTACCTCTTAAAGCCCTTCAAACTTTAAGAATGCAACCCTGGTGTGAAAGGAATGAAAATAGACATTTTTATTATCTTTTTCCTATA
>JAVTVJ010002441.1:0-63746 GCA_034509425.1 Eopsaltria australis
TTCAGAGTCAAAACTTTTCCAGTGTGCTTCCTTTGCTGTTTCTGGATGTGTTTTTCATCCCCAGTGTTCAGTGAATCTCAGCCTGTGCATGGTGTATGATTTGTGCCATGGCAAGGCCAGCACAGGAACAGCCCTTGAGAGTTCCCATTTTCCCACTTTCATTCCTGGACATCTTTAGAACCTACTAATTGAACTCCAGCACAGTTAACATCCTTGCAAGAGACTCCACCCTCTCATTCAGTGATGATGGGAGAAAGGAAATAATGCCTGACTTTACAAGAATCTCTGGGACTGAACACCAGTGAGGGCACAGCCTGTCAGAACCACCAGAAAACCATGGCAGGATTGCACAGGATACAGAAAATGCCTGTGGGCCACCAGTCCAAAGCTCATTTGGGCCAGGTCACCACCAACCCCGAGGAGCAGTGTCAGTTTAGGGATTGGAATGGCCACATTTATTTTCTTTGTTTTCATAGGCTGCTTTTTCATTAACTTGCCGAACCAAGATGTGAAAAAATGACAATTAAATGAAAACCAAGGAAAAAAAAAAAAAAAACAACCAATGAACCACAGACCAAGCAAGTGAAAAATACTTCAATAAGCCAGTCCTGATACTGAATTTAGTTGCCTGAGTGATTTTTTTCTGCTCATATTTAGGCAGTTCATCAGGTCATCATGTTATTACTGATGGGGTGGGGAGAGAGCACCTGAACAGCACAACTGCAGCAGCCAGAAAGGAAACAGCCCCTACAATCAACTGGGAGGTGCTGATGGGATATCTTTGTGGTAAAAATAATTCATCTAACTTTAGATACAAATCCTTTTTCTTAAAGAAAAAAAACAAACAAAAAAAACCCCAACCAACCAACCAACCAACCAACCAATCCCCAAAAACACCCCAAAAACTAACAAAAAAACCACCACAAAAAAAAAAAACCCAAAAAAACAAGACCAAAACCAAACAAACAAACCCACAAAAATCCTCAACTCCTCCCTTATCATAGAAATGGTTGATCTACACTAAAGTGATCTGAATACACTTCACTTTGTTTCAGTGCTTGTACTGAAAGTTATTAGGAGCAATCAAAACATTCCAGCAATCACATCAGAAGGGAAGATTTCTGACCTTCAGCAGTCACCAGTTCCAAGAATAAAATTCATTGTTTCTGAAGACTATGCCCCATGCAAAAAGTAATTGAAGTTTATTCTTAAACACTGTGATTTTGACTGTCTCAGTGAAGTTACATGTAAAAAAAATAACAGAAGCTTTAGGAACTGTCTGACAGTGTGGGTGTGCTGTTAGAGGACAGCCCAGCAAAAAACTGGGACTTCAGACCTTGTTGACTCTTCCCTTTGCTTTCATTCAGCATTCAGGTTCACCCTCACTCAGACTGGATTATAACATAATAATAGGCAGGAGCTAATAAATTTGTGCTCTCAGTACATCACTCAGCTGTCTCTGATATCAAAATATTTAAAGGATCTATCACAGCATGAAACATTTCAGCTAAGTCTTTGTAACAATTGCAAATTAAATAATTTTGAAACAGTTTTATAACCTACTTCCTTCCAAACAGTTTTCTTTGCCAATATCTGGACTCAATTTCAAGACAACATACAGGAATGTGATAAAAATGTGCACAAAAAGGCAAAGTTTTTATTAAAACATTGTTTTAGGAAAGACTTTAAATGAGATTAAATTTAGCAGATGTTTGTAGTTAATTAGTAGGTCATGAAGTTTCATGAAATGTTTCGAATCACATGAAATTTAGCAGATGTTCTGTAGATAATTACTAGGTCACTTAAAGAAATATTTACTTTTTGACTACTCACCATGTGTGCAGTAAAACAGGTGTTTTTATTAGCACTTCAAAGCAAGATCAGGGATAGGCTTTGTCTTGTAGAAATTGAGTTTATGCTGCTGAAATGCCAAATGCTGTCAATTGAAATATTGAAATATAAATATTATAAAACACTTGAAAATACCAGATCAAGAACTTTTACCACTAGTGACCCATCCTGCTGTGTTTTCAGAGACATCCCCATGGAGCTCAGCCGTGGATGTGTTCATGTTACAGAGCTTAGTCTGCAACCAAACCAGTGGAGGGCAAGACCAGAAAATGAGCAGGGTCTCAGTTTCTTCCTGGAGAAACTCATCTCTCCGCAGTAACTCCTCCAGGAAGCCTGGCAAAACCAGGTTTAGGTTTAATTTGTAGGCTGCAGGCATTTCTTGTCAGGACCAGAGGCTCCTTCTCTCCACCTCCAAGGAAGACACTCAGGGGTTCAGATAGGGGAGAAATTCAGGCACATTCCAGGCAGATCCAAGGAAAACCTGAGGGAATCCAAGGAAAACCTGAGGGAATCCAGGGAAAACTCAAAGGAATCCAAGGAAAACTCAAAGGAATCTAAGGAAAACCCAAGGGAATCCAAGGAAAACCCAAGGGAATCCAAGAAAAACCCAAAGGAATCCAAGAAAAACCCAAAGGAATCCAAGGAAAACCTGAGGGAATCCAAGGAAAACCAAAGGGAATCCAAGGAAAACCCAAGGGAATCCAAGGAAAACCCAAAGGAATCCAAGGAAAACCCAAGGGAATCCAAGAAAACCCAAAGGAATCCAAGGAAAACCCAAGGGAATCCAAGGAAAACCCGAGGGAATCCAAGAAAAACCTGAGGGAATCCACGGAAAACCGGAGGGAATCCAAGGAAAACCCCCATGTTTTGCATGGCTTGATGTGCCCAATATCTGCATTCAGAGCCTGGTACAAATGCAGGGCATCTACTGGGAACAGGCACTCACCAATGCAGAAAAATTAACATAAATGATGGGATCCAATTAAAGGGTTTGTGCAGAGTTTTGCCTTGGAGCACTCCTGCAGGATTTCAGCTGCTTAGGGCATATCTGCAGCCTCGAGTGTGACAGAGATACTGAAGGTGTTTTACATCCAATGGAATTGTAGGTACTGGATTTTGGGTTTTCTTACTGCAGCTACAGCGACACACTTTGTGTTCTGGAGGCGAAGCTGTTAAAATAAGACATATTTGGCTCAACAAGGCTGGTTGTAGCATCCAAGTAATCTCCCCCATGGCATCTCCAGGTCACATTTTAATCTGGAATCTGCCTTAAGCAGCTCCAAGGAGCAGGAATAACTGTTAGGGGACACCAGGAGCTCTGGCAATTTGTGTCGACATTTGTCTTTATCCCACAGTATATTTAACACAGATTAACCCCTAACCTGAGCACTTCAGCCTACTCTGTTATCTCAAATTCTGCAAATAGTTGCATTGACTGATTTCACAGCATTTCGACCAATGGTTCAGTGGAATTTCCAGGTGTTATAAATCTTAAATCCTAATTTGGTTCTGCAAAACAAACTTTATGGGTTTTTTTTTTAAACTCAGCAGGGAATTTTCCATAGTGATTTTTTTTTTTTTTTTTAGCATGAACAGTGTAAAAACGTGGAATTTAAATACAGAAGATGCAAAGTTCCTGATAGAGATTCTATTAAAAAAGGAAAGCACCTCTTCACTGATTTTTGGTGGAGTGGGTTGTCCATTCCCAGGCTGTACAGGAGTGGAGCTGGAGCACTGAAAATAAGAGACAGGAGCTTCTGGGCTGGCAGGAAGAGGGAACACCACAGTGAAATCGAGTTAAACTTCTACAAAGGAAGTAGCAAGAGCAAAGCCCAGAATTTAAGTTTCTTCTTTCTTCATAGTACAGGAGACTACAGAGAATGCTACATACAAAAATCAATTCATTGTTAGCAGTAACACTTCTCTGCCTCTTACCTTTACTTTTCCCTTCCCATTTTCTTGAAATAAACTGAATAAACATCAAGTTGCACTCCTGTCACTTTTTTAAGCAAGACATTTCACTTTAACCAGACAGCCAACATTCAGATGGTTTTCTTAAACAAAGTATGTGGATTCTAACTATGAAAAGAATAATTCTAGCTCCTCCTAGGCAATAGATCTATTCTATTTAAAGCTATAAAAATTGAACATACAGGGTACAAGCTTTCAGGAGCTGCAAATTAAATATTTATTTGCAATATTTAGAATCATAGAATATCTTGAGCCGGACAGGATCCACGGGGATCATCCAGTCCAAATCCTATCCCTGCACAGGACATGTTTTCGAGTCTATATATATTAAGCCTGACTGTGGGAGACCCATTTCCTGGGATCCATTGCACATAGAATAATACAAACACAAAATTCTCCCTTCCATTGTAATATTAAATCTGTGTAAAATTTTGGAGTTTTTGGGTTTTTTTCCCTTATTGCCTCCTGTTTCACCCCCTTTGAAGACTTTTAGCCAGTGACCAAGCTGACTGTGCTTGTGCTGCCATGCTCACCTGGGTTTGTGTAAGTGCAGGCAGATTTCTTACACTTCAAACAGGTTTGTAACTCCAGAAACTTACTCATTCTTTCCAAATGAATGGTGGCAAAGATTCTATAAAAGATAAAGAAGGTGAGGGGAAGCTGACAAGCTACTAGGTCAAGAGAAAGGTGAAAGATTTGAAAGACTCATAAAAATAAAAAGACTTTGCTAGCCCCTGATGGCATTTCTTCCAGTACTCCAGGGAGCAACCAATGCCACTGCAAGGGATGGAAAGGGGGAGATGGGGATGGGGGAATTTCTGTTGTGGGCGAAAGGAAAAGGGAAATCCAATCCTGCAAGGACATCTCAGAAACTCACAGTGCTGCTGGGCAAGAACAGTCTGGAAGACTGAGAAGATGTTTTTGGGAACATTGGAGAAATTGAAGAACGGATCAGGGCATATAGAATTCTGCTAATGGAGAAAATTACAGAAATCTAACTAAAATTTAGTTTCTTTCTGTATTCCAAATTGAAATCTACAGAGTGGGTGATCCTTAATCTAAAATGTTATGGTCCAGGAGCTGGAACTGATCATTCAGCATCCCTTCATCTTGGCTGCTGCCCTTTCCTGGAAAAGCTGACAACCACAGAAGTCTAGACAGGGACTGTGGCAACATTTTTATTTGGTATGATGGTGCTCTCTGCCACCCAAGAAGAGCAGATAAAGCACATATCTCACTGCACAGTGTGGTTCAGCACAGGATCAGCAGCAGCTGTTACTGCAACTGCGATCCAAAGCTTGGGCTCAGAGCTTCAAAGCTTCTGAAATGCTATAATTGCTTAAAAGAAATGGCATTATTTCCTCCAGACCAGCTTCTTGACCACTCTTCCATGACCAGCTACTGCTGTGGTTTTTTGGCAAGTGGCAGAACATTCTAAGACTAGAGGGAACACAGACTACTTAAACTGATTTTGTGCTATCTGAGGAGTTTGTTGGATCAGGTTTGTATGGGGGGACAGAAATATTGTTGGCTTTCAGGAAAAAAACCCTCAGGTTTTGTAAGAACTAAGCAGTGGTAGATCATCCCTTGGATTTCTATCACCTTCTTCCTGCAGTTGCTATTTTCTGCTGCAGTAAGGCTCTGTCTTCTGCCAGTGAATTGTTTTAATTGTCAGGCCAACAAAGAACTTCAGCAAAGATTCCCAGTCAGAGTTCTCCAAAGTCAACGGTAGCAATCAAATTTGTCTCTGGAACTTATATTTTTAACTAAAATTTGTTTGCTAGAATTAATTTATACTCAGTAATTCCAGCTGAAAGTGCCATCCATAGACATGTTCATCTATTCCTCCCAGATCCTTCAGCTGTTTTCAGAATTCTCTCAGATTACACAGAAATTTAAAAGGGATAAGTCATAAATTAAGAAGTATCTCACATTTGTTTCTGCTTTTAGTTGCATTCATATTTAACTGAGCTGTGCTTGTCTGCTTTGGCTCCATTTATGAGCTAAAATGCGAATTTCACCATGGATTGAGTGCAGTAAAGGCCTCCTCAATTTGTAAACTAGGAATTAACACATTTTGCTTTAACACTGCAAAATCCTGCAAACAAACAGATCATAAGCAGCACCAGCTCCTCTCATTTGAAGTGACACATTCACACCTTTGCTGAGAGCATCCTTTGGCTGCAGAGAGCTTCTGCAAGGTTGGGCTAACAATGCAGCAGAGTTTATGTTTGCATGCTGAGAGCTGTATCCTGGAAACAGAGCTGCACTTTCTTGGGTAATTCAGAATATATTGGATATTCCAGCTTCTTTTTCACATCTTTTTCCTCTAGGGTGTGTTTGGATGTTTGGGTTTTTTTTTTGCTTGTTTGTTTTGGGTGGATGGGGGGGGGGGGGGGATTGGTTTATGACTAATGTTTTTGATACCAAAACAATGGTCATTGGAAAAGTTTCTGGGGTTTCCATTGAATTAACTGTGGTCTGACAGGGAAAAAATGTGACACAAATTCTATTGGTTTCCTCAGCAAGCAGGATAAGGCTTTTGCTACAACACCCTGAATTTCAGTCTAAGCCATTTCAAATTCAGGGGGCACTTTTCTGTTAGACATTTGAGCTTCCCCCAATAGAATCCAGGCTTAGAACTATTAAGAATGACCACTATAGTCATAAATGCATATGTACAAGAGAAAAGGGGAGAGAGCAGTTGTTACACACTGGGGTTTTCATTAAGCTTTACCATAAAGTCATTAATACCCTCAAAAGCAAAATTAACGATGAGGGTTTCTTTAAATTTGCCAAGAAACACTTTAGCACAACCACTCCCAGACACACATCTGTAGTTTCAAATAAAAATATCATTCCTTATTACCCCAACCTCCTAATATTAATTTGAGGTTACCTCTAAGCCACAGCAACTTGGCCTCTCCACACAAAGCCCTGTTATTTCCAGCAAGGCTGCAGATCTTTGGTTCATACCCCCACAACCCAAAAAGCAGCACTTTTTTTCAGTGAATATTATAGAAAAAAAAAGCTGAAATTATCAGCATCTTGCCAACTCCCAAATGGCAAAGTTGTATAAACTCATATTTAAAGAGCAAAACCACTGTGTCCCCATCTTGAGTCACACAAATTACTGCTTAAAAAGGATCTACTTGCAGAAAAGCAAGATGCAAAAATGGCCCTGCATCTCTCAGTTAATTCAATCTGTTTTCCTTTTTTTTTTTTTTTGACCTTCAAGTGCCATCACAGGAACAAGCACAGAACACAGAACACTAATTAGGACACTCCAACCACTCTTAATAAGTCTTAATAAGCAGTCTGCCTGTACTGTATGAATCAGCAGCACTGTAAGAGGAACTCCTGCAGTTCTCAGGCAATATTCCACCACAGTCTCTACATCCCTCTGCCAGCAAAAATCTCACCAGTATCTCTGCCAAAACCCAACACTCTTACTTTGCTTCTAGTTACTTAAAATGAGATTAATGAGTACTCACTTTAGCTTATTTTTTACTTATTAGGAGTTTATTCAATTTTAATGTGGCCGAAATCAACAATTATGGGACCTTTGTTGTTGTTTGCTTTTAATGTTTTAGGCACTTTCAGGATTTACTGCTCACATTTGAAAAAACAGCAAAGGTGCTTTAGGTAATTTTTCCTCTGAAAATGTACATTTACAATTAAAATTAATTGCAATTATTAAACACCAACGCTTTGCCTCAATTATCTGAGCATTCACATTAGAAAAGAGAAACCTTAAAATAGTTATTTGCTAGAATTAGAGAACATTACTTTGGGCCTTAGTGAAGTCTAAAATGCCCATTAAAGCTCTGAGTGAGCTTTGGAATACTCAAATTCCCATTAAAGCTAAAATATTGACCACAGCACACACAATTCTTTTTCTGAACTCACCTACAAGTCTAAATCAATTCCTCAGTTGTCTGATACTTTGAAGCAAGTGGCTTTTTGAAAATACCAGGGTACAAAGAAATGATGAGCATCAATCCCTTGAATAAAACTATTTCCCTCCTTTGCCCTTTCTTAGAAACACAAGAATCGTTTAGGTTGGAAAGAATCTTTCAGATCACCAAGTCCCACCATTATCTTGATTCATAACACTTTTTTAAGGAGGAAAAAACCAGAAAACTATACCAAAAATGTCCTCATCATTTAAGGTTCTATGTAGGACACATAATTTGAACTCCTCTCTGCTTTGAAAAAGAGTTTTTTTAAAAATTATCAGGGTCCAAATCTGTGAAATTCTGTTGCATTTCTCAATTATTTGCAGATGTATTCTGCATAATATCCAACTTTGACACCTTTGTGCAAGCTGCTCATTGGCAAACACATAATTTGGTTCAAACTGTATATTCTGAAATGTCCTGGCTAAAAGGTCTCAAAAGATTCTCAGGAGCTTTTGCAAATTGGCCATCCCTGATCTCAGCCTGGGCTGAACCAGGTGATGCTGGAGCTTCCTGGGACCCC
This sequence comes from Eopsaltria australis, assembly GCA_034509425.1. Lineage (NCBI taxonomy): Eukaryota > Metazoa > Chordata > Aves > Passeriformes > Petroicidae > Eopsaltria > Eopsaltria australis. The sequence continues at coordinate 8,305 of JAVTVJ010002441.1, forward strand.
TGAGTATTCAATAGCAGGGTTTGGGGTTGTGTGTCTCAGGGGACTTCCCAAATTCCTGCTTTTCAGGCCTGTCAGATCCCAAGATCACCTGCACACAAATAATGACTCCAGAATTGCATCCCAGGTTTAGATGTTTGCTGTTTAACCTCTGCAGAACCAGACAAGGCATTGAAATTTCCCTGGCCCTCCACCCTCCAAACTTGAATCCAGTCTTGCTGAGGCTAACACCTCTTTTTCTTTGATTTCTATTAACAGTAGTAATAGAAATTACGACAGTAACACTCACCGTAATCTCACTTATATCAAAATACACTGCTCCAATGAAGTAGACATAAGTGAATAACTTTCCAACCAATTTCTTCATTTTATCTGTGCCCATTTCTGCTGTCTCAAATGGAGGACAGAACAAAATTAATCCACAGAGTCTCCAAGAAGGAAATTAAAGCAAGAAATAGCTCTGTTTTTTTTTTTTTTTTTTTTTTTAATCTTAGTAATACTTTATTTAATTGTAAACACCTAGAATTAATTTAGACTTTTCCCAACAAAACATTATTTTCTATTGATCAAACACAATCAACCAAACTAAATCTGTAGGTTTACTAACTTCACATCTCCTGATGAAGGCAACTTACTTCTCCACTTCAGAAATGCCAAATAAGCAGCCTTTTATTTTCTTACTGAAATACTTAGATCCATACAAACACTGCTATTCAACAAATAGTACCACCACTAATACTGTGAAGTTCTTAAATATTCAGATTGGGTCATTAAAACAAGTTGGTGTAGAATTAATTGGCAAAAATTGATACAACTCACCTCAAAACTATTTGATCATGATGAGGTAAAAGGCTAAATTGTAGGTAAAATCATATTCTTAAATCAGCATGAATCAGCCTGGCAGTTAGTCTGTTAGCAGTTTAATTCTCTTGGTTGACAGACTAAAGAAACATTATATATTATTAATATGGCTGGCTAATTTCTAATTAGGAACCCATTAGCAGTTCCAACAACCAGAGATTTTGATGGATTTGCAGTCAACCTGGCCAAAAAAAAAAAAAAAAAAAATAAATTACCAGGTGATCTCTTGCATGGGATTCTTCCATCTGCCCATTAGTATTTAATGCCAGTCAAATCTGGATTAAAAACAGAACAAATGTGGGTGTGTTCTGACCTAATTTCCTCAGAGCACAATCACCTCTCACCTTCTTCTGTGAGCTTCCCTTGGGGGATCGTGGTAGTTTGTCTTAATTCCAACCGTTTTTACTTAATTAAGAATTAAAACCCCAAGTTATTTCCTGGCTCACTCATTCTCCTAAGATTGAGTGTGTACCCTAAGAGAAATGCAAACATTAGATCATATCTCTGTGGCCTGTTTGCAAATTGGAAGAGCAATAATTGGCATTAATGGGGTCTGAGTTGAGCTCTGAAGTCAAGACAGCTCCGCTGGCTCTGCAGGGAAGCTTCCAAAAACCAAAAAGCCCTGCAGGAGGGGATGTGAGGCTCTGCACAGGCAGACAAATGGACAGGGAAAATGAAGAAGCTGCTCAAGGCTCACTGAGATGTCCAATAACAGCATCACTCCTCCACAGAGAGGGAATATTGAGTTAAACACTATTCAGCTATTTTTCCCTTTGTTGTTAAGGCTCATAAAAGCCAATTGGTCTGGAAGAGTCCTGAATGAGCTTTACTGGAGTCGTTCCTATCACCAGCTCAACTCACAGCTTCAGCCCAGCTTGTAGCTCCTCTTCTAGAGAAAGTTTAACAGCAACAGTGCAGCATTTAAAGGAGAAAAGCTGTAAATATTATGAGGTTCAGTTTGCACTGCACTGAAGGGACAGCAGACTATTAAGGAAAAGGAAATGTAGAAACATAAAGAACACCCAAATGCATTCTGTGTAATACCTGGGAAGACTCTGCAATCAGCAGGACTAAAGGGATGCTTTGCCTCAGCCACGTCCTGCTGGAGCTGACAGCCCCAAGCATTGAGGGTGTGTTCCTAAGGAATGGTGGAAAGCTTTTAAAATCAACATCAATTAACTGCTGCTTCTTTGTAAATCTCATTTCAGCTGCTCTGGCTCCTGAGAACACTGAGGAGCAGCTTCCATCATTTTACTGGGGGCTGATGTGAAATTCTGTTCTGGAGCAGAATGAAGCACAGGACGAAGATCCCAACTTTCATGGAACAGGATGCAACAGACTGAGCTTCATCCCATGTCCTAAAATTCATAAAGCACATGGCAAACACACACACAAGACACAGTGGGAAGGGTAAAACCAATCTGGACAGGACCAGCTGCCTCCAAACATTGATCTGGTGCTTTTTGTCTCAAACCTGTGGATATTGACCGGGATAAAATGGACTGAGTGGCAGCACAGCTTTCAGCTGGGTCAGAGGTGGTTTGGAGATAATAATTGGATGCCAAGTAGCAGAAAAAAGGCAGGTTTTAATCAAAGGAGAAAATGTCTCATGATATTCCACTTCTGAAATGAAGCAAAAAGCTCACGCATTATCCTGTGCTTGCAAACTCTAAACTCTGTGAACCTGTAATCCCACTCAAAGTAGCAAAGGAAAGGTCTCTTATTGCTGTGGTGTTTTTTGAGATTTATTCCCCCCATCCACTCTGGTATATCCAAATCCCCTTTTCTTTCACTTCTCTTTCAAAATACCAAAATCAGGTGGGATTTTTTTCCTTGCTTTTTTTTGGATTTTTTTTTTAAGAGTGATGAAATCTGAGTCAGATTTAAAAAATATTAAAAGTCCACACAAACTGCAAGCCAAAAAACAAAACCAGAACACCAAACCAAACTAAACTGTCCCCAAGTATTAATATATTACTAGTATTAATTTATCATATAATCTGACTTTCTTCTAGATTTCATAAAGAGCAAGAATTAATTTGGGGGTTATCCACTACCCTGTAGTGAAGATTTCAAGTCAAGCATTCATTGTAAATGCTGAAGATGGCTGCACCAGGTTAGCCAGTGAGTTATTCCTAAAATTCTCTGCCACTAAAATGAAACTAACCCTGTAGCCAGCCCTGTTTCTAGAATATATTGTAACATGCTGTGTTTTATCACTGATTCCTTTAAAGATCTCAGACTGCCAATGGAAAGCCCAAAAGTAGACATTTATGACTAAATGAAAAACCCTGTACAAGTATAGATTATACACAAATTTATAACTCCTATACATTCAGATCTGCCTTGAAAAAGATCAGAAAATGCTAAATGTTTGTAAGGAAGAGGCACAATTGAAAATGAAGAGCCAAAACAGGATTGTTAATCAAATTTCTCAGTGTTTCAGTGTCTGGTTCTCTTGAAACGTTTCCACATCATTTCACAGCTTGGCTTCTAAGTTACCACTGCAGTTTAGATTTTACAGCAGGACTGCCTGGATTTCAGTGCTTGGTGTCCTCTGGCAGTTGAAAATTTGGTCAGTGGCTTGTACAAGCACAAGAAAATTGCAATTAAATCCCTGTCTGTGTCCTTTTTGTGAAATTAATACACTATGCAGTTTAATAAATTATTATTAATACCTAATCAGTAGACATCAATTGTCATGGATAGCAGATTTATTTTCTGTCCTAGGCCAGAAAGACCCTCCTTCCCTTTCTCATGAAATAAAGGTTTCTTCTGTTGCCACTTCAATCAAAACTTGATTGTAAGTTTCATATCGAATTCGTTTGATATGTTTAATTTTAATTGCAAGCACTGCCTGCCATAGAGGCTTAATTGTTGCTCAATGCTATCACAATATAATTTATTTTTTTAAACTTATGGGCAATGGCTGTTTCCTGTCTGATTCTGAAACCACACTTTCTCCAATGACTTGGGCACTTGATTCCTCTTCCCAGACCTCCCTTTAATCTCTTGCATGGGTAACATCCCCATACTTTTGTTTTTCTAGTTCAGAGGAGAAGCTGATGCACTTCAGTCTCAAGGAATGGTCCTGTATTGAGGAAATAGTAATAAATTGTATTTTCCTTCCTTTATTATCTCTGAGTCCTATATGTCACTACTTTAGAAGATGTTTTAGCTTCAGCCAAGGTATACAAACACACACTATGTGAGATCCTATGTGATAACTTCCTTTTCCAGTATCTTTGCTGAGTTATTGTAGGAAAATGCAGCATTAAATACTGCAGAAAAAGAAATTACTAAAAGGCATTCACTTTCAGGGTGTTTTCATAAATAACTAAAGGCCAGTTAACTTTATGTCTTAAGAAACCATTGTGGAGAAGCCCAGGTAAAAACAGTAATGGAAGAAAAAAATACCTGAAAGTTGGCAAGCTGAGTAGCATGAAGTTTGTTCCTGTAGAAAAATCAATTGCTGGAAAGCCAAGAAAGCTGAAAGGAGAGCAGGCTGATGAGAGAAAAGGAAAATTAGGATCTCATTGTAAGGCAATAATGTTCTCACTGACAGCTCTTTTCTAAAGATGATAAAGACAGGTTAGATAATTTATATTTTGAAAATAGGTTTTCCCCTTTTCCCTCAGATTACCTAAATTCAAATAATTCACTCTGATTTACAAAACTATATTGTACTTCAAGTTTAAGGGTGAAGGAGGAGCCATCCAGAAATCCACCGCTGCCACTTGCAAACCGACTGCTCCCCCTCTGAAACTGAAGTTTCAATATCCAAGCACACATTTCAGAAGTATTTCAGAAGTATTCACATTCTAGAATATTTCAGTATGGAAACCAGTGGCCCTACAGAACCCTCAGAGTCCTGCACGCCACTATGAAAGCCAAATGCACAGTTAAGGTACATTAATATGTGGGTATGCATAGCTTTTCAAAAGCAAGACATAGAAAATTAGTAATCCATGACAATTTGAAGTTTGACAGAGCTGCAGCACTAAAGGTAAAAGCAATGTTGTTGCTCATCACAAGGCAATAAGAACAGCATGCAAATATTTGCTTGATTTCAGTTCACCTTAAAAGAAATAACAATAGAGCACAGAACAAAGGAATAGCAGATAATAATGGAACTCCCACTTAAAAATATGAGCCTTTGCCTCAGATTTATGAGGAATATTTCTCTGCTCTTCAAATGATAATTACAGCTTTAAGTAAAGTTTCTACATATTCTTGCATTGTGGCCTCCCAGTACCTGAAGGAACCTGCAAGAAAGATGGAGAGAGACAATTTACAGGGCAAGGGGGAATGGTTTCAAACTGACAGAGAGTTAGATGGGAAATTGGGCAGGAATTGTTCCCTGGCAGGGTGGGCAGGCCCTGGCACAGGGTGCCCAGAGAAGCTGGGGCTGCCCCTGGATCCCTGGCAGTGCCCAAGGATGTCCAGGTTGGACATTGGGGCTTGGAGCAGCCTGGGACAGTGGGAGGTGTCCCTGCCCGTGGCAGGGGTGGAAAAAGATTTTGAGGGTCCGTTCCAACCCAGCCCATTCTGTGATTCTATGAACACCAAGCAGCTTTCTGCTTTTTCTGATGGATGTTAGCTACAAAATGCTTTGATGCTCCCAAAGTCACAAGCACATGCAGGAGGAAAGAAACTGCTGAGAGCTCTCCTTATGTTAAATTTCCTCAAATTGCAGTTTGTTTGCAGGAGAGGGTTGTGGTTGGTCAGGCTCCAGTGTTAGTTTTATTTCACTTACTGTAGGCTGTAGGATTTACCAGATATGGGGAGAAATCAAATTTAAACCTTCCTCATGCTGAGGGGAGCATAAAAGTAGAGGAAGACAGAAATAATGATCTTTGTGGCAGTTGTCAATATAGAAACGAGACCTAGGGGCTTGAGGACTTCCTGGTGGATTGGTCCATCGGGGAGTCGCCCCCCTGCTATAAAAACATCCATGGTTTAGCCTGGTTGTAGTCACACCCCAGTTAACACCCAAAGTTGACACCCCTTGTTCCTATTGAATATGTTATTTGTCTATCACAAAGGTGATTGACAGGTTGTTCTGGAAAGTTCTCTGTACCCCTGTTTATGATTTGTTGTTATCCCCAAACCACTCCCCTGTTTCTATATTATTTGCTGCTGTTGAAAGCTCCCGCCTTAATCCCACCCCAAGCCTTTACCCTGATTGGTTGTTTATTGTACTACATAAGTTGCTGTCGAGAGCTAGTCGGGGCTCCTTTGACTTTGGGGTTCCAGGGAATAAACCTCTCTGTTGCCTGAAGCTTAGAGTCGCTCCTGCCTTTGTGATTCCTCCTGAACCAAACCCAAGACGACCCTCCACGCCTTCCTCCCTGTGTGGAATCCTCGGGGTTCCCTCGGCTCTCATCCTAACGGACAGGGGGTTGAGGTAGCACAGTGGTGAGGAAGGCAACCACCGAGCAGAGGCACCGTGCCTGGGATCGGAGGACGAGTAGGTATTACACCGAAAAATATTATAAAACTTTACAGTTGGCGCCCAACGTGAGTGGTTCCTGGAGGAATCACGAAAGACAGCTCGCTACCAGCAGCGAAGACGCCGTTGCGGGCCACTCCCTGCGAAACCGCCTTTCGTTTAAGAAAGCAGCTTCTGCAGGTCGAGCTGCGACCCCCGGCTCTGGGAGCGGGAAAGCAGCTCACTCCACAAAGGCCCCCCCATTTCTTTGGATTTCTTTTGGTGGTTTGCCCTCGACAAGAGAGGGGACCCTCGAGAAGAGAGGGGAATTTGAAGAAGCCGGCGAAAAAGAATTCGGAGAAGAATTCGCAGAGCAAGTGAGTGCTTGGACTTTGTTCCGCCGCGTTTTTTTTTTTTTTAGTTTAAGGTGGGGGAGTTTTCTTCTATAGTAAGGATGGGCAACCACCTTGCTAAGAGGGAAAAGGAGCTTTCATTTATTTATTACGGTTTAAAAGTTCAGTTAGTTACTTCAGGGGAAAAATTTGACAAAAAGTTATTACGGAAATTTGTAAAGTGGGTAATCGAAAATGTTTCTTTTGAAGCACCAAAAGAGGTTTTTACTTTAGAATTTTGGGATCGTGTAGGATTTAAACTAAACGAATGTGACAGCGAGGGGCGATTTGCAGTTCAGAAATTTTTCGGGTTACAAATCGCGATTTATCGAGTTTTATCTAACAACGGGGAGAAGAGTTCTGGTTTAGATAAAGCTGTTCCCCCTTCTCCGAAAAGTGAACCTAATGCCACTAACCCGATCCCTCTTCCCTCCGGTGTGGAAAACGGCAGGATACCCCTCATTAGCGAGCAGCGTGAGGGAGAAATCCGGAGCCACAGAAGCTCCGATTCTGTTCGTGATCCCACCGACCCCTTCTGTCCTGGGACGGATCCACCCAAGACAGATCCCACCCCAGCCCTTATTCCTTTCCCTCCGTCCCCTGTTGCACCGGTTGTGTGTCCCTCCCCACGTTATAATAGTTTAATAGAATTTAAACCCGCGCCATCGGGGAACGGCGGTGGGGGAATTCTTACTGCGCCATCGGGAGATGGCGGCGGGGGAATTCTTACTGCGCCATCGGGAGATGGCGGCGGGGGAATTCTTACTGCGCCATCGGGAGATGGCGGCGGGGGAATTCTTACTGCGCATCGGGAATGGCGGCGGGGGAATTCTTACTGCGCCATCGGGAGATGGCGGCAGGGGAATTTTCACTGCGCCACGGTATACCATTGAATTAGTTTTGCCGCAATGCGGAATTCAGGGCGCATGCGCGGGAGATCGCGGCGGGAACCCCCTAACCCCCTTCCCTAGCTCTACCCCCTTGGCATCGATTGGTCACGCGTCGGTCCCACCCTCTGCGGCCGGCGATGTCAATCCTACGGGTCCCCTCCCTCCTTCCCAGCTCCACCCCCCAACACCCTCCACCCCTGCCGTCGCGCACCCCGCCCACCTCCCTGTCTCCTCCCCTGGGAACCCCGCCCCCCTTCCACTTTCCCACGCCCAGGCTTTCGGTTCCCACGGGTCTACACCGGAAGGGGGTGTGCCTGAAGCCTATAGCCAACAAGCCTTGGCAGCAGCCTTGCCCACACCCATTGTAGCACCAGTGACATACAATAGGACAGGTGCCAATCCCAGATGGGAGCCTCTCCCACAACAAACGATAAAAGAAATCTGTAAAGCCTCAAAAGAATTTGGAAGAGATTCAGCATATTTTAAAGGACTTATAAATGCAACCTTTAAATCATCTGTCTTAGTACCTGATGACATCAAAACGCTGATGTCAAGTCTTTTAGTTGAGAGTCACTACTGGATATGGGACAAAAGATGGAGAAGAGAATTAACAAAGTTGCTTGAATCATATAAAGGTGACCCAAATAAAGCCAATATTACTATAGACCATCTTGTGGGGGAGGGGAATCAATCCAAACCTCGTGACCAAGCAAATAACATTCCAGAGGAAATACTAAGGGATGTACAGTTAGCAGCAAAAAACATTTTGTTCACCATGTCTATTGACATGGGGCCTCCAGTTAGTTACACAACGATCCGGCAAGGCCCGGATGAGAATTTCACAGCCTTTGTGGATCGCCTCAGGGAGGCGATGAGTAAAGCTATCAGCAATCCAGTGATGCTGAGAGAAATGCTAACTGAATTAGCTAAAGAAAATGCGAATGAACAGTGTAAACGAGTTATTGAGATGTTTCCCATTGACCCCCCACCAACGATTGAGCAAATTACAGAAAAGTGTGCACAAATTAAACCACGTGTACCAGGGAATGAATCAAAAATGTGTGGACATAAATGTAAAGTGACATATCCAGTAGAAACTCAATATACTAAGGAGACATCAAAGACAAATGCAGGTCAACAAGAACAAAAGTGTTTCAATTGTAATGGAACTGGACATTTTGCAAAGGACTGTAAAAAACCAAAACTAAATAAGAATAAGACTCAAGCTAACAATTCTGCCAAGTCTTTCCCACCAGCACCACAACCGCAAGCGCCACCAAATCCTCCGCCGTGGGGATGGTACCCACCAACGATGCCATGGTGGATCCCTCAAACACCATCACCCTACTGGTCGGGAAACCAGGATGGGAGCGCGAAGCAGCCTCGCGCTCCTTCAACAAATTAAGGACTGCTACCTCTGACGACACTACACCATTAGAGCCTAGAAACATCCAACACCAACAGCTTTATCCAGGAGACTTATCACCTACACCATTTGAGAGACTCCAATTGGTGAGTGCTTTTGTTGAACATATAACGCGTGATGACACCCAACGTGTTCCTGCGACAATTAAAAATCCACCCATGACACCCGTGACTGTATTAATTATTGGTGACTCCAATAAGAGTCCACCGGGGATCTTTGTGATTCCTGAAGTTAAGACTTACGCACCGGGGAAGAACATTGCAGTGACCATACAACCCAACCACATACCATGGTTTCTTCCAAAAGGTACCTGGCTGGCACAAGCGATTGTGCTGCCCGAGAATATACCTAGAAATGCTCGCACACCGTGTGTGTGGTGGACAAGTGTTGTGGGAAAAGACAAGCCTGTTTTTCAATGTAGACTGCGAAATGGGCATTCCGAAATAGATCGAGTGGGAATGCTAGATACAGGCGCCGACGTCACTGTTATAGCAGAGACAGAATGGCCAGCGGAATGGGGAACAAAACCTTCCCCAGGAAACTTAGTTGGAGTGGGTGGCCAAATTACCCCCAAAAGGAGCCTCACAAACATCTCCATTGAGGGTCCGGAAGGACGGGTAGCTTGCGTAAAACCCTATATTGTCCCCTCAGGTTTTACGTTATGGGGAAGGGACGCGATGGCACAATGGGGTGCGAGACTAGAAATTCCTTTTACACCCCAGAATTTCTAGTCGGGGCCACTGCGGCGCGCTCCACCCCACCTATCAAGTGGCTCACTGACACACCGGTGAGGGTGGAGCAGTGGCCCCTCAGAGGAGAGAAGTTGCGCGCCCTAGAAGACCTTGTTGCCGAACAACTGGCTAAGGGTCACATTGTGCCATCGTCCAGCCCCTGGAACACTCCAGTTTTTGTTATCAAAAAACCAAAAAAGAACGAGTGGCGGCTGCTACAAGATCTAAGAGCAGTGAACAAAGTGATGGAGGAAATGGGCCCCCTCCAACCAGGTCTCCCATCACCTGCAATGTTACCGCAGAATTGGCCTCTAGCTATAATAGACATTAAGGACTGCTTTTTTAGTATTCCTTTGCACCCTGACGACGCGCCGAAATTTGCATTTTCAGTGCCTTCCATAAACCGGGAGGCACCGATGAGACATTATCATTGGCTCGTATTGCCTCAAGGAATGAAAAATTCCCCAGCAATTTGCCAATGGTATGTCTCGGAGGTGCTCTCCCCGGTTAGGAAAACCTTTCCACAGTCAAAGATTTATCATTATATGGACGATGTATTAGTGTGCTCACCTAACCGAGAGACTCTAGACTCTGCCTTAAAGGAGGTTGTCAAGGCCATCGAGGACGTGGGAATGCAAGTACATCCCGAAAAGATACAGAGGATGCCACCTTGGAAGTACTTGGGAATGAAGATCCAGGAGACAACAGTAACACCGCAGTTGCTGAAGTTAGAGCAGCATCCGTCAACTTTGCGCGAACTTCATCAACTGTGTGGATCGATAAACTGGATCAGGCCGCTCCTCGGACTGAAAACTTCAGAGTTGTCACCTTTATTTGAGCTGCTACGAGGAGGACAAGCCCTAGACGCCCCAATAGCCGTGACACCAGAGGCCGAACAGGTCATCAAGAAGGTAATGTTTACGATCTCCACAAAACACGCACACAGAATTAACCCGATTCTCCCGTACCGATTTATGGTACTGGGAAAGACACCAAGGTATTATGGTCTCATTTTTCAGTGGGACGAGGGGGTCAAGGAGTCGCTCCTAATCGTGGAGTGGATTTTCTTGCCTCACACATCGTCCAAGACAATAACAAGGCCACAGGAATTGGTGGCCGAGCTGATCATTAAGGCTCGGCACCGGCTCCGTGTACTAGCAGGATGTGATTTTGCGTACATCCAAGTTCCTTGGAAGCAGAATAGTTTTGAAGAAGTGCTCCAAGAAAGTGAGGACCTCCAGCTTGCCCTCGAAAATTACTCAGGCCAAATTGGCAACCAAAAGCTAAAACACCAATTGTTCAATACTGAGTTTAAATTGGCTCCTGATGTGGCTCAAAGTAAAACACCAATTAAGAATGCTCTAACAGTTTTTACAGATGGCTCTGGCTCTTCTCATAAGTCGGTGTTGACTTGGAGAGATCCAGAGACCCTCCAGTGGGACGAAGAAGTTCAGATAGTTGAGGGTTCCCCTCAAATAGCTGAACTAGCTGCTGTAGTTAGAGTGTTTGAGAGGTTTGAGGAACTGCCACTCAACCTCGTAACTGATTCGGCATATGTGGCAGGAGTAGTTTCTAGAGCAGAGCATTCCTTACTGAGAGAGGTCCCAAATAAAAAATTATTTGGTTTGCTTGCGCGGCTCGTAATGTTATTGTCCCACCGCCAGCATCAATATTTTGTGATGCACGTAAGATCACATTCTGGCTTGCCAGGTTTTATATCTGAAGGCAATGCGAGAGCCGATGCTCTGGCGATGCCTGTGATGAAGTGTACCGTACCTGACACATTCGCACAGGCTCGCCTTAGCCATCAATTCTTTCACCAGAATGCGCCAGCACTCCGTAGGATGTTTCACCTATCCTTGGAGCAAGCTAAGGCAATAGTGGCCACATGTCCATCATGTCAATCCTATCAAATACCTACATTCAACGCAGGAGTCAACCCTAGGGGGTTGAACTCCAATGAGATTTGGCAATCAGATGTCACCCATTTTACACCTTTCGGGAAGTTGAAATATATACACGTGTCAGTAGACACATTTTCAGGCGCTCTCTTCGCCTCGGCTCATGCCGGAGAGAAGGCGAGAGATGCCAAAAAACATTTTACTATGGCATTTGCAGTTTTGGGAATTCCAAAACAGATTAAAACAGACAACGGACCGGCGTATGTATCTGCCTCCTTGCGTCAGTTTTTTCAAAACTGGGGAGTAGAACATACGACCGGAATTCCACATTCTCCGTCGGGACAAGCGTTAGTTGAGAGGAAACATCAAGATATTAAACGCATCCTTACACAGCAGCGGGGAGAGGCAGGAGAGAAGTCGCCCGTTGAGCGCCTCTGCAAGGCTCTGTTTACGTTAAATTTTTTAAATTGCTCTGATAGTGAGCCAACTCCCCCCGTCTTCCGGCATTTCATGAATTCGACAAATTCCAAATTGACAGAAAGACCGCCGGTGCTGTTTAAGGATCCGCAGAGTCATCAAATTTTAGGTCCCGCACCGTTAATCGTCTGGGGGAGGGGGTATGCATGTGTCTCCACCCCAGGCGGTCCGCGGTGGATTCCGGCAAAAAATGTGAAGCCGTATGTGGAGGATCGTGGGAAAGACAAGGATAAGAGCGACAACAATCCATCAGTCGCATGGAAAAGAAGAAAAAGGAGAAATGGAAAGGGAAAGGACTTACCTGATATGACGTGTACCGATCAGCGACCAGCGAATACCAGACAGAGAAGCCATAGTTTATGATTAACCCCTCTACGACACTCCCTCTAAGACTACCCTGTGTTCCAACCCCATATCCCTTCACTTACCTTATTCTCCTTGTTTATATCCCAACCTAACAGTCCCGTAATAACCCTATCCCACCTTGTATCCTAATTTAAGTAAAAGAAAAGGGGGAGGCGGAGAGGAGTTGAAAGGAATCAGAAAATTGAAAAATTGTTTTGGTTTGATTCAAAAGTTATTCATGTTTGTTTTGATATTAGATTTAAAGGATCCATGACAATGAAAACCACGGGAGTCATCATGGCCCTGATGTGGGTGATGCTGAACGTCCTGCCCCGAATCGAAGGATGGCTTGTACAACAGCCACAAGAGAATATCTGGATCACGTTAGCCAAAGCCCTAAACCAAGACAGCATGTGTTTGAGTATGGGTGCAACTTCAGATCCCATGTCGACCTGCCTAGTAGGTATCCCCCTGCGAATGAATGACACCTCCTTCGCAGGTAAAAGGCCCGAACCTGTTGACAACTGGGATGCGTGGATGAGGACCCTTCCCCATGCACCAGAGGAGCCCCAAGAATTGGCACTGTTGGGGTCCTCCAAAGCTGACTTTTGTATCAATTTTGACTACTTCCCTAAGTGGGAAGATGCTAAAATATTTGGAGGATATGATAAAATTCCATACCAGGATGTGCATCCCCTAAAAAGATCAGTGTACAGTCTTGAAAATTGGTGTAACTATACCACGAGATCTGTCCTCAAACGGTCCAAGTCCACGCCCGTCCCGAAGACTCTCCCCTCCGGCGTATTCTTAATCTGTGGAGATAGAGTCTGGGCTGGGATACCGTCCCGTCTTTCAGGTGGGCCATGCACGTTGGGCCAACTCACCCTCATGACCCCCAACAAGACCCAAATTCTTGAATGGAGAAAATTCTATAATCTGACCCGTCAAAAAAGATCACTCAGAATTTGGGACGAAAGTTGCAATTCGGCTGTTGAACATTGGAGTTTTTCAAAGAGGGTGGCTGCCTCCATATTCGTGCCCTGGGTGGCGGCAGCTAAGGCCTTGGGGGAATTAGGCCATTTAGAGTGTTGGCTTGGCAGACAAGCCAACCTCACGTCCTGGGCATTGACCCAGCTGCTGGAAGATAAGGACACTACTAGGCACGCCACCCTGCAGAACAGGGCGGCGATTGACTTTCTCCTTCTCGCACACGGGCACGGGTGCGAGGACTTTGAAGGGATGTGTTGTATGAACTTATCATCCCATTCAAAAAGCATCCATGCAACGCTACAAGAACTGCAAGGACAATTCACTCAACTAAGGACTGAAAGTAAAGACTGGTTGGACCATCTAATGAGTGACTGGGGCATTTCAAAATGGGGCATGGACTTGTTGAAATCTATTTTATGGATCCTAATCGTCATCGTTATCGTGTTAAGTGTGTTTGGTTGCTTAAAAAATACTCTAGTATCGTTAGTACAACGGGCTTTTTTAAATAAAAGAAAAGGGGGAGATGTGGCAGTTGTCAATATAGAAACGAGACCTAGGGGCTTGAGGACTTCCTGGTGGATTGGTCCATCGGGGAGTCGCCCCCCTGCTATAAAAACATCCATGGTTTAGCCTGGTTGTAGTCACACCCCAGTTAACACCCAAAGTTGACACCCCTTGTTCCTATTGAATATGTTATTTGTCTATCACAAAGGTGATTGACAGGTTGTTCTGGAAAGTTCTCTGTACCCCTGTTTATGATTTGTTGTTATCCCCAAACCACTCCCCTGTTTCTATATTATTTGCTGCTGTTGAAAGCTCCCGCCTTAATCCCACCCCAAGCCTTTACCCTGATTGGTTGTTTATTGTACTACATAAGTTGCTGTCGAGAGCTAGTCGGGGCTCCTTTGACTTTGGGGTTCCAGGGAATAAACCTCTCTGTTGCCTGAAGCTTAGAGTCGCTCCTGCCTTTGTGATTCCTCCTGAACCAAACCCAAGACGACCCTCCACGCCTTCCTCCCTGTGTGGAATCCTCGGGGTTCCCTCGGCTCTCATCCTAACGGACAGGGGGTTGAGGTAGCACAGTGGTGAGGAAGGCAACCACCGAGCAGAGGCACCGTGCCTGGGATCGGAGGACGAGTAGGTATTACACCGAAAAATATTATAAAACTTTACAGATCTTAACCTTCACAGGGCTTTTTTCTGATTCTTGCCTCTTTGCATTTTTATGCCCTCACATATACATGCCTGAACCAAATCCATATTAACATGCAGAGTTTTTATATGTAGATAAACAATCACATGTGATATGGCAGCTCCACATGCACGAGATGGAAAGATTGTTGCTACCACCATTGGTAACCACAACTAGATTAAAGCTAAAAAGCCAGAAGTAATGCAGGCAAATTGGCACAGTTGATAGAAAGGACATTTAGAGCTGTGGCTGAGCACTAAGATCAAACAGGGGAGCAGCTCTTTGCTTTCCAGGGTTTGTTCTGCAGTGGAGCTTTCACCTTCAGTGTGTCAGTCGTGGTTCACACCAGGGGCATGACACAAATCACTGCCTGGAATAGGAAATGTTTCAGAGACCCTACAACCCTCTGGCCCACTTTCAGCCTCTGTGGGGCTCTAAAACATCAGTATTTTGGGGGCTGGGTTCAGTGCAAACAACCTGAGCTGGTGTGATGGACCTGTCCCAGCCCACAGGGATGGTGAGGGCTGAAGGCAGTGAGGGAAGCCTTGCATGGATCCATCCAGGGGTGCTGGCAGTGCACACCTGGGTGGCACAGCAGTGGGGAGATGCTGTGGAACAGGGGGTCAAAGCTGACAGAACACTGTTCACACTGCCTGCAGCACCCCAGGAGGAAGCTGTACCTAAACTGAAGCTTTTAACTGACAGGACAGACATAACAGGCCAAAACAGGCTGAAAAATCAAGCAGTGCTGGGCTCAGTTCCTGCTGCTCTCCTCTGATGGTTACAGCTGCAGCAGAGGCTCTCAGAGTCCAACAGCCACTGCTCATCACACAGGCACTTCAAGGGCTCCTCTGCTTCCCCACAAGCCCCCACAGAGCTAATCATCCTGACAGGCTGGAAGAGGACAGTAGAAATTACTTTCAGACAAGGTTATTTATTTCCTCTCTTTGGTTTGTCTTTTTCTCCTACCACAGTTTGCGCATTTGCAAAAATATCAGGAAGGATCACTTGGGGCAGGGACAGAAACTTGTTTCTTTTCATTCACAGGCTTCTTCTCAGCCTTTCATCTCTGAGAAAACAAAGATCTGATAGAAGCTGAGTGCTGGAGTATCTATAAAACTTGGGGAAAATATTTTCTATGACTGAAGATTGTGTTTATTCCTTTAATGATACACTTAGTCACAAGGGCTTTTCAAACATGTATGAAACATAAAACAATAATAAGTATCTAAAAAGATGCCCTAGTTATAAAGGCTGAGCACACACAGCTCTCAAGCTAAATATCCAATCACTTGTTTGGGGTATAAGGACTTTCAAATAGAATTTTTGCTGGTTTTTATTCTCATTAGCACTGAGTGATAGCAGCTCCATGGCATAAGAGGGAACTAGTGAAAAATATAAAGAGAGTTCTAGAGATGAACAGAAAAACTGTGATAGTGGGTCTGGTATTACACACACAAATATGAAATATGCTTATCCAAATGCCACCAATTTTGTGATAATGCTACTGAACAGAATAAAAACCCATGTTTCTTACTAGTGGTTTGAGAATTCTTTTTCTTTAGAGTTTTCCACTTTCTCTTGGGCTTCATTCTTCTACTCTAACTCCACAGGCTTAACAGGTTCTAGGTCAAAAATATATTTCATTAACTGAATGGAACAGGCACCAGCATTCCACTATCACCTTGTACCTAAATAAAACCAGAAAACCTTGAGGATTCTGAAGCAGAACAGGCTGACTCAGAGAGATGAAACAGATCAATATAAGGGTCCAGCTAAAACAAAATAAATCCAGACAGGTCTTGTGGAATTTTGTTTGCAAACAAGGTCAGCAGAGACTCAGCCTTCCCACCATGGAAACTGCAGCAGCAGCAGCCTTGAGATATCCATGTTTATTACACTTCTTCTCCTGCTTGGCTCTTTGGAGACCCACAGCAGCAGCACCAGCTCTTTCCTTATTTCTAGAGGTCCCCAGACCAGCCTTCATTGACACAGTTCAATTGACACAAGACTTGAAGCTTTTTTGAAAGCTTGGAAATGTGATTTTCATCATCTTTGCAAGCTGCTTCCTCCTTTTCTCAGCACAAAGCCAGCAACAGTCCTTTGCCATGCCAAAGGAAAGGAGAGTCACACCAACAGGAACATCAGTCCTCCCTCCCTCCATCTCACTCTTCTCTTGCTCAGATCTGGGATCAGTCTAATAGCAGCAGTTTCATACCTTTAATTTTTTCTATTCATGATGAAAATGTCATTAATGGTACAAAACTGCTGCTATTGTGCTCAGCTGGCCTCTGTAGCCCTCTAGAAGAAGGAAATATAATTTAGAATAATATAATACTTGTTCCTCTCCAGCCACAGCACATCTCTGAACTTCTCACACTGCATAAGCTCACGGCACGTTGTGTACATTCCAAACAATATTCCAGGCTGCTTCTTGAGGAACATTTTAGTATTTACACTTGACTTAGGGTTTAGATTTGGTGACAAACAGAGCTGAGAAAAAGAAGCTCTCTGCTTGGACAGTCCATGAAGTTCAGCCAATCTGCTTTGACACAGGTGGGATGCTAACAGAGCCAGCATCATCTTCAATCCCACGTGCTTGTTAAAGATTTCTGATTCAGCAGATCCCTCCTGAGTATGAGGTACTCAGTGGCAGCAGGAGAATGCAGTCTCCAGCACACAGCACACAATTTACACAGATAACTGAGTTTTACTGGGTCCAACACAATGAGCCACAACTATGACAAAATCCAGGCCTTTAAAGTGCACTGAGACCATTTACAATTTCTGTTTCTTAAAAAGCTGCAACTGCACAATTACCAAAACCAGATTTCCACCAGATTCTGAACAAGTGAGCGGAATTTTAAGGAAAACACAACCTTTTTGTTGCACACTGGTGTTCAGGTGCTCTGAACATCAAACCTGCATCGCTCTCTCTGTTGCTCAAACACAAACATTTGCAGCTTTAGGTACATTCAGGCTATGAGGATCTCACTTGTTTAATTGCCTTAGAACACACATCAAACACGATTGAACGACAAAGATAAGCCTTTCCTTTCTGAGAAAAGATTTGTTCTAAATTCTATTGAACAGGAAACTAAACCAATATGAAATGTTTCCCTTCACATCCCGATCAAGGTATCAACAGCACTGAGCAAACAGATTGTGCTTTATCACCTGCTTTATTGTCTCTTGATGTACAAGCACCATTGTTATCCACTGGGCACATTCCTCACATCTCTGCAGCATCACAGCCCCACAACCATTTGATCTACAGGCATCATTAGGATAAAATATGAGAGGGTTGATTTACTTCTCAGACAGAGAGGGAACGTGAAGGAGAAAAAAAGTGGGAAATGATAAAACGACAATTTTCTATATATATCTTTATGCTTTAATCCTACCAAGTAAATAACTATTATATTCCATTTACTGAAAGTAGAACTGTAATTTGTACACATACACAGCAAGCTCTAACAGAAAATAGAATTTTTTGTCACTTGAAAGTGAAATAGAGACATTTTGTATATAAGCCTAAACAAGCCCCACTACATACATTTAATGTATCCAAGCTGAACAATATTCATTGCCATAAAAAGTAATTTTTTTTTCCACTCTGAAAAACATCAGGTAAAATATTTGCTAAGCAGATGAAGAGGTAAAGAAATTCTCTGTTACACTTGTATGACAAAAGGAAGAGACGTTCCTTCATGCATTTTCCCAAAGGAATAAAGCTCACACACAATAATTTAGAGAAATAAAAATTGCAGGAGACTTTTTTGTGAGAGGATGCATCTGAAATCCACTGAACAAAATGGGGATTTCTCCACTGAGATCCCAGGACTCTAAATCTAACACAGTATACAGAAAAACCCCAATGTATTTAACTTCAGTTCTCTGTCAGGAGACGACAGAAAAACCTCTGAACAGGAGCTCTTATGCCTAGCCCTACCTCTAGGTTATTACCATGCCAGGAATATGTTCCTTTTTTGGACACATTGGATTGCAACAAGATTGAGGCAGAAAGCAGAATAGTCACTTTTCTGAATTACTCCAGAAGTGCTCAGGCTATCAGCTCTAGCAAGTGTCTCACAGTTATCACCTGTGCTTGTGTTAATGACAAAGGTGGAAATGCATCAAACTAAATCTGAGCTCAGTCAGGGAGTCAATCAAAAAAAGCTCCACTTTGGAGTGTAAAAAAAGAGAAAAAGCAAAAGGAATCTGTTATAAAATAAAGCATTTTTATTTGTTTCTGGGATTCCACACAATGCTGTTCTCCCTTCTTACTACCAATAATGAATTCCAATACAGAGTTTATTTGGAAAAGTGCATGTGACTCTTCTGTCTTGTGATGAAGAGAAATTCTTCCTGAATTAAAGGAATGGGATCCTCTGCACGGAAACTACTTTACCTGAAAGTGCACAATTCCTCTGCAGTTTTTTCCTTCTGATTTCAGGTTCATGTTTATCACCTGTCTCAAGCAAGAGGATCATGTAGTTTTCATAGTTCACTTTTAAACTTTGCATTGAGGTACGAATAATATTAAATATATTTGATTCCACTCATCAAAAGTACAATTGGATTCTTATATTGTGCTATTTAATAAAGAGAAGCTTTGAGGTCTAAATTAAACTAAATGCAATTGATCTGTAGGCAACACCAAAAAAAATATATACTTCTGCCCTTCATTCTTTAAAGAGAAGACTTTTGCCCAGGCAAAATCTTGTAAAAAGCTTAATTCTGAGCACATGCACTGCATAAAGAATAAATAAATGTAGAAGCAGGTACAAGGAGGGAGGTCACTTCAAACAGCTGGTGTTCTGTCTCTAAAGTTCTGTGGTACTGAGTTCAAGCTGCTGTGAACAAGAAGATAAATTAAGAAAGAGTTATGAAAATTGCAGCCAGTTAGTGGAGAAATGACATTTATTTAATGGAATCTCCACCTTCTAAGGACACTTATCACTGGAACCTAATTAGACCAATCAATCCACTTTATATTTTTTATGTATTATGTATACGTGCACACACACGCACACACATCTGTATATATATTTATATGCAAATAAGCTTAATACTCTTAGATTGTGCACTGTTCAATTTATTAAGATAAAAGCTGTGCTTTCTTAAACAACACCACTATCTGCTACTTTTTACACATTGTTTACACTGGGAAAATCACTTTCTTGAGGTGAGCATTTCCTGATTTCTCCACATCTTATGGGACTGCATCAGGCTCTGCAATACAGTGAGGTTTTATTCCCCATGCAAATGTTTCCTCAGTGTAGAACAGCAAGGATAAGAATGGATTCCCTCAGCAAGGATAAGAATGGATTCCTCTAAAGGCCCTTCCAATTTTCTAGCTTGTTTCATTGCACCAGGAATACCGAATATAAAAGGAGTTCCCTTTCCCCAAAGGCACAAAGTACTGCAGTTATAATTGTCAGACAACTCCACCAGTCTCTGGCCCTTTCTCAGACTAACACATGGAATGAGGAGCAGCCCACAGAGCATCAGCTCTGGAGTTTGCACTCTGTTTCAGGAGGATGAAGGCATTCCCAGAGCTTCAGCTGCCCATCACTGTCACGTCAATCACTCCAGAGCAGGGCTCCCTCCTCGTGACCTGACAACAATCAGAGCTCCAGCACTGATCACAGGCTTGCTCTTGACTCCTTGAACATGAAATGTTACAGTGTACTGTTTGTCTTGGGAATAAGAATCATGAAATGACTTACTGGATAATTATGGCTTGAGAAGAAATGTGTTAAAAGCACAAGCTGTTTAAAGACAAAACCCCTACTTGAATTCACAGATAACTTATTTACTGTAAATGTTTGTGCTCTAATCAGTAAGTACTTCAGAAATCAATGTGGGCACACTGAAAATGTTTTGCCCAAGAGATGGAATTTTCTTGGGACACCTCAGGACTGTAGAATAAATCTTGTAAACTAAGAACTAACATAAATCTTTGCATGTGTTCAAGAAACATCTGCTGATCCTTTCACAAGCAGCGAGTGTGGGGCTGTGTAAACATCTGTGATCCTTCCATACCCTCCTGCCATCAGCACCATGTCTGTGCAGTAACTGATAAAACAATAGCTGGTTTTTGTTTTACCAGTTACTTTGGTTTTGCACAAACACATCCCACAGGAAACATTCAAAACAAGGGAATTGGCTTTAATCCACTCCTCTCCTAAAGAACAAACTCCATGGTGGTGTTCAACACACTTGCAAAGCAGAAAATACATCCCAGGCAGGGCTGAAGAGGCAACATCTCATCAAGTGCCACCCCTGCCATGGCAGGGACACCTCCCACTGTCCCAGGCTGCTCCAAGCCCCAATGTCCAGCCTGGCCTTGGGCACTGCCAGGGATCCAGGGGCAGCCCCAGCTTCTCTGGGCACCCTGTGCCAGGGCCTGCCCACCCTGCCAGGGAACAATTCCTGCCCAATCTCCCATCTGAGCCTGCCCTCTGCCACTGGGAATCCATCAAAGATGGAAGAAAAAAAAATATTGTACAGGTAGGAGGGTAATACTTTTATTTACTGCTCTAAACCTGTCCAGTAATGCATAATGCACCCATTCATTTTAAGATATTCAAATACACTACACTAAAACTCGTGAGTCATTTGTTCATGACAAAGTTTTTTGTGAGAAAGTTCCACTGCATTTTTTAGGGTCATTATTCAATTATTCAATTTCTTTCTGTGAATTTAAGATATTGTTTTTGTGGCTTTCCAGAACGTAACATTTAAAAAATTCAGCTTTTACTTCCGTGACTAGCAACCACATTTTTAAGTAAATTTATTGAAGTGTCTCCATCATAAAATACATACCTGAGTTCCAACACAGCACCAAGTTTCACAGCTTAATGGAAATTGTTGTTAAAGTTCTCATTTTGCAAATTTAGTGGGGGGATTCAGAAGAGAGGAACACCTTTTAAAAATGTGACAGTGGCAGATCATAAAAGGGGGGAAAAATTATTTTACTCATTGGGTTAAATATTGTTTGCATGCCTGCAATCCCTGCTGCATGAAACACCATGAGATCTCTTTGATAAATATCTACATATTTTGTAAACACAGCAAATATCCAGTGTACAACAATAAAATAGGTACCTGGAGAAGTATCTAGCAGGACTCCAATTTTCAGATCTGTCCTGCAATTTTAATTTTAGTCTTTACATCAGTAATGGCACTGAACATTGAGCTTGATTCCCATGTAATAGTTCACTTTTAAAAAGGACTAATTTTTCTGAATATCTTCTAGCCTGTACGCTGTGAAATCCTGAGTGATTTTATTCAGCACATGCACACAGCACATTCCCAGCTCCTGCAGTGAGGGATGGCCATGGAACCATTATTGTCACATTGATTGCTGCTGACTCTCTCCTGGATTAGTGAAATGGGCTGTTCAGCTGTGCTGCAGTGGCCAGGATCCTGGCAGTGAATGATGGCCAGTACAGATGTTTTATGCATCTGTCTTAATGAACAGCCAAGACAGGCAGATAAGAACTTTTAAGAAGGATGCCAAATACCAATTTGTTTATTCACTGTTATGACGGGACAGCTTTTACATTTTTGAGCAATTCATTGCAGAAACAAACACTGGAGGTGGAGTGAAAGATGTAGAGCAATAGCAGAGATAAAGTGAAATAAGACACCAGGTTTTACACTGCCAGAGAACAAAGAGCTGACGTGTTGAGCAGGCAGGTTACAGAGAGATGTCCCTGTCCAAGATAATTACATTTTGCACATCAGCTTTGGGCAGGATAAAATAGTCCTGGGCCTGCTTAAGTATCATGACTCCAAGATTTGAAACAAGTAAAAGGATGAAGGAAATCAGCAGTGCTGTCATTTTCTTCCCTGACACTAATGCAAGAGAAAAAGAGAACATGCTTATATGATGTGACTGACACAAGACTTCAGCTTTAAAGGAGCATAACCATTTATCCTTGTTTACAGCAAAAGAGAAGGATAAGGAACTGTTCTGTGATAACAGAGGCAGAGCTTTCATTATCAAACACAGTTTACCCAGAAACTGAAGCATGTGTATTTTAGAAACAAACAAAAAAAAACAAGGCTGGGAAAAATACTTTAAGAACCTGAGAGAATTGATCCAGAATCACTCCTCTCCCAAGGCACCACAGTGGAACAGGGACTCTGGTTATGCCTCACACACTCTGAGGACACACAAGATATTTAAGAAGCAGGGTTTAAATCAGTGATTTCACCCTTTGCATTCTGAAGAGATCCTGAGGGAGAAGTTCATCAGCTTTTTGATGCTTCCATGAAAGTCAAGAAATGAACTCTTTCTGATAAATAAAGGTCCTCTTACAGTTCACCAATCCAAATTCAATTTCAGGCAGTCATGACAATTTATCTTCCCAGAAAGACCTTGTTTTGCATTTTCAGTTTCATCCTGAGCCTTTTTTGTAGCAGCTTTGGTTTTTAACAGCTGCTGAGTTTCACTGCAGCAGTGCCTCTATTGATTAGGACAGGAGCACAAATGAGTTAGGAATAGAAGAGCTGATTTAAAGTGGGAGGCTGTAACTTTATTAACTTTTATCACAAGCAGAGATATTACACTAAAATGTTTTTACTTGGTTCAATAGGTTGCTAACAATGCTCCAAACCAAATAAAGATACAGCCTAGGCCTTCAGATCATCAGGTCTTCCACTATAAAAAGGAGGGAAGCAAATACAGAAGAGCTGTCTTAATCAGGGAGGATTTTAAACACCTTTTTAAATTCTTGTACTGAAAAAACATTGCTCATTATTTCCTTAATATCCTGTACCACATTGGAAGTAATCTGTTATACTGCAAGTAAACCTGTTAGCTGAGTTTGCAGCTTCCCTCTCCCTGTTAGACTGGCTCCAAACATCCAGCCTGCTGGAAGAGGAGACCTTGGGAATCTAGGTTCCCTGGAAAAATGCAATCCTGGTTCTGTATCTCAGCTGAGTATCCTGGGGATGCCCCAGCTGCTCTTTAAGCCAGGACAGGGGAGGTGGTGCCCTGCTCCCACATGGACACACAGGAGATGCAGAGAGGAGCAGCTCTGCTCTCCTGGACCATCAGCTGACCAGCAGTGGGCAGGGACCTATGAAATAAAGTGGGAAAGGACCTCAGCCAGGATTCCAGGGCTCATTTCCAAGGGCCAGCCCTTCTCCCTGCCTCTGTGATCACAGGTCTGGATAGACAGGATTAAAACTGCCCTGGAACCTTCACAGTGGCACTGAGGGTCCAAACCCTGCCACCCACTGTTCAAACACCAGAAAAGTACCAGCAGAGACTCCAAGGATACACAGCATGACTTTTTAAACACTACAGAGTTTAGAACCACATTAACAATTGTTCTGTGACACTTGAACATGCAATTTAAAATAAAAAAAAACATACACATACTCCTTCAACCTCTATGGTTCAACTAGAAGCAGTGAGCTGTGCTTGTAGCAGAAAGCAGATTTTCTGCAGCAAGGCACCACTGCTGTGGTATCAGTTATTTATATTTGCATGACAAACAGTTGCTGGCTCCTTGCCCAACGCGTTGGTGTTGGAACATTTGGTCCAAACAGTGTGTCTGCCAGCTCAGGACTGTGCTGAATCTGTCACAGGGCGTGAGATAAATGTGTCACCCTTGACAGGCTGCATGTGGACGGTTTGAACCACGATCAGTGCGAGCTACTGACCACCATGCAGCCTGTCCTAGGATTGCACACACTTCCCACACACACAGAAACAGTGAGTGCAGCTCTAGACCCACTGCTATTTTCTGACTGAGGGTGTTGTGCTGTTGCCCACCACTCTGAATACTATTTCAATTCCGTGCAAGCAACAGAAGTGGGCCAAAGCTGCCTCTACAGTCAAAAAAATCCCAAACAAAATAAACGGAGAGAAATCCCAACCCTGCGCTCCTATGTCAGCAACTCAAAATCTGTTGCATGAATTAGGATGTTAAATACCACAAGCAAGTTCTCCAACCTCCTTCCTCTGAGATTCTGCCACTACAGGGCACCTCTTCCCTGAGTCAATGGATGCAAAGTGAGCAGCTCAGGCAATGAAATCCTGCAATCAAAAAGAGCCACCAGGACTCCCACCAGTCACTCTTGTGTGTCTCTTCACTGTGTGATGCCAGATGTACTAAAATCCACTCGTTTAGCCCATGCTGGAATCACAGGGATAATTCTGAGGCTCTTCTGGGGAGGCTGTTCTGCGTTTCACCGAGGCTCTGACCCTCCTCCCTCTGAGCTCAGTAGGGGTTGGCTTTCAAAGAGAGAAGCACTGAGCCCAAAGGTACCCACAGCACAGGCAGACCAGAAAAACACTATTCTAGTGGTATTTCAGTGATTCGATGGAAAACTTCTTTTTGGTGCCTCACTGGAAGGCAGAAAAGCATCCTTTAGAAAGCAAATAGAATGAATTGCAATAATTGAAAACAGCGTGAGCTCTCACTGTTAATTTGGGGAAAGGGATCTTGAAATCTGAACAGTTACCATGAAGCAATGACAAAGAATTTACCAGCAATTTATATAAATACCAAGCCAACGTAACAGGGATTTAACTCAGCAGCAGATGGAAAGGAAAAAGAGTTGTCTGTGCTTTTGCAGAACTGCTTACCACAAATGGAGGCAGCAGGGTATCTGCTGAGTGACATCACACTTGGATAATAAATAGACCTTCCTTGGCAAAATTATGACCCAAAAATGTAACTCACTTTTTGAAAGTTTAGAAAACATATATAAACAGTGTACAATTCTTATTTGTCCTGTTTTCTGAAATACTAAGAAGTGACTGCCTAAACCTTATATTTGTACCCACATCCTGTGTTCTGGACACTCATTCTGACAAATTTAAAGACTTTGCCTTCAAACAAAAATTACCTATACTGTGCTCTTTTGTTGTTATTTTGTTTCCTGTTGGGATGCTGAGCGTTTAAGTCACTACAAACAAGCAATTGTCCTTATCAAAACAGAAGATTTAACTTTGTTTGGAGGTTTCTGGAGCCTAATTTCTACTTTCTATATGCTCATGAACACTGAAGTCATAAATATACCTCACCTCACTGCAGTCAATTATGGCAAAACTACATCTGCATCTGCTTTACCCTAATCCTCAATATAAATGTGCTTAAGCACAGGAATTAACCTGCTGAACCACACTTAATTATATCCAGGGAGGAGGGAGACAGTTCAGAGCCTGTCCTCGAGATGGGATCCATATTCCATGCAAACATCAGCCCAGCACGAGGGCTCTGCTGGGGCCCGAGGTGATTCCAGGGGCTTGGTACAGCCCCAGAGCTGCTGCAGGAGACAGCGGGGGCTGGCAGCCACAACAGAGCTGTGCTGCACAGCAGCTGAGGACACAGCTCCCTCCCAGCCCAGATGTGCCAGACAAGAGCTGCTGCCAAGTTTCCAGCGCCTGTTCCTCCTCTCTCTGCTCCCACAGCTCTGCCTGGGAGTGCCATCCTCCCTCCCACGAGCAGGGTGGCTCCAGCCAAGTTCTGGAGGGAGCCTCTCCAAACCCAGCTCGCTGCCTGGAGTGGGGCAGGGAGCTTTCCAAAGGGCACTGGTGCTGGTGGGGAGCTCGATTCCCCTGCAGGGGAGAGCAGCAGGTGAGGGCATCATCACTCTCAGATGATAATTCTTGCAGAGGTAGGAGGAGCTGCAGCCTGGGACAGCTGACTGTGCCTGATGGAAAACATACCAGTTTAAAAATATTTTTATATAACTTTAGCCAGGTTTGTTCACCTTTGCCCCAGGGAAGGGACTGAAGTTTCTTTCCAAGGTATTTCACCTCTTGGTGAGACCTGATGGGCTTAAAATCCCAACAGGCTGGGAGTAGCCCACAGACACCCAGAAAGGTAAAGGACCATCAGAGGAACATCAGCAGCCTCTGTGAACACCTACCCCAGACTCTGCCTCTGCCTGAATTGGAGACAGCTCCCCTGGAAAACATTGATAAGAAAATTGAAGAATAAAGTTCTAATTAACATCAGAGGCAAGGGGATGTGGATCCAATGGGAAACTGAATTCTGGGGGTTGCTCAACTCCAGACCAATGAGCACTGATCCAATTCATTTCTATGAGTTTTAACTGCATAAAAGATCTGAAAAATCCTGTAAAAGCCACATGCCATGGAATGTTTTTCTCTGCACACCTGGGCTATGTGTGGATGAGATGATTTCTGGGGTACAGCCTAGCCAGAACAACAACCTGGCCAGAATAAAGTAATGCATTGGCTCTCTAACATTATAAATGATGTTGGAGGGTTTTTTGTTTTCCCCACAGCTTCGGTGACATGCCTGTGCCTGCTGATGAGCTCAGAGCCAGCCCATGCCCAGCTGAACCATCCCCATCCCTCCATGTGCCACACAGAGGGATGGGGATGGGACTTTTCCCCTCCCAGACCCCACTCATTTCCACCGAGGCTGCCTGTGTGAAAAACGGATTGCAATAAACCCAAGGCAAAGAATTGGTAAATATTTTACTGGCCTTGTCACCAGGATTTTAACGATTTTGCCGTCCTTACAATTTTAAAGTACTTTCCTGAGACTCCTTTGAATTATTCATCCATTGTGCAGTAAGGCCAATGTAGAACACCACTAAATATTATGTAGGTACTGAACGGGGAAGTGCTTTGTCTATTTGCTATTGTGTTATTTAAACAGAATTCTTAAGTAACAACAAAACATGACCACCAGCAATAAAACTCCTCTTTTTTGATATCTGAGGGTTCACAAACTGTTTCAAAATGCACCAGGCTCAGTGTTATGCTGGTAAAATTACCCTTTGCCTCTCCACCTAACAAGCATTTCCATTAAACATAGCATTCTCAGCGAGATGTTTTCTCAATAGTGAATACTTTGATTGACAAAGGATTAAATTGCTGCTGAGCCTTTCGTGATTTATGGCTCTTAACACCTGTTAGGTGTTAAATTTACCTTTTCACATCTCTACTGTGCAGGATATCTGCTCCCACTTCATTAACGTCCTGTGTTTTACACTGGTGATGACACTTCAGCATAAAGACTGATGCCTTTTTGAATATAATACTGAGCAGGTTTTTAATACATTTATCTTTAATGATTTCACAGGCTATTTTTTGTCTCACGGAATGGATTAAAAGAAGCAATTTTGGAACAAAAGCAGTGTTGAACTTGGTGGTTTTTTTTTTGCCCCCTGCAATATGGGATGATGAAAATAAAGATACTTTTTGCACTAACAAAGTGTCTATAGACACTGTGTTTGAAGAGTAGCAGCAAAATATATTGGATTCAGTATCAATATTTCAAGAAAGGATTCTCTTAAGTGCTATGAATTACACCTAAAAGAGGCCCAATATGTATGTGCAATCAAATATAGCATCTAATTAAACAAAAAATGTTTAATCATCACCCAAATTTTCTCTTATATTAAAGAAATTTATTACAGTGCTGCAGTAGCACAGCTGAAAGCCACTGAGACTGTCAGAGCATCACAGTGTATTTGTACAGGCAAGAAGTGCTCAAATGTTTTAATAAGGTGCTGTGCAGGAATAACTTCAGTGTGTTCTCAAATCACAGAATTAATTTACAGTCCTTTTACGAAACCGAGTGGATTTAATATAGTGATCATAAATTAACAGTCACAATTGATGTAAACAGCTATCTGAGAGAGATTCCCTTCAGCTCAGTACCTGTTTGTGGTGTGATAAACCAGACTTCCAAGGTATCACAGGCAGAGAGGCAATCTGTTTAATATGGGAAGCAGACTCGGAGCAGGGAGGTGACCTGTTTGCAGAATTCTCCTAAATCCCAGGACAATTATTGGAGAGGTGCCTCTACATAATCTTGACAAAGGCGGTGGAACGTGGCACTGTGGTGATGTGACTTCTCGAGAAATCTTTTAATTAAACAAATGCAAAGGGAAAGGTTAAGTGGAAAATAAACAGCTCCTAAACAGGCCTGATGAAAAGAGCTTAACCCACATCAAAGGGGC
The DNA here is from genome assembly GCA_034509425.1 of Eopsaltria australis. Classification (NCBI taxonomy): domain Eukaryota; kingdom Metazoa; phylum Chordata; class Aves; order Passeriformes; family Petroicidae; genus Eopsaltria; species Eopsaltria australis. The sequence goes on from JAVTVJ010002441.1 coordinate 36,909, forward strand.
AGAAGATGGTTTCAGTATTAAATCAGACCTCGGGAGTTAAGCTGGCCAGGAGGAGCCTCAGAATCGTTTCTAAAGTGCACATCTGCGTGACCCAGCCTGTTCTTGTTCATAGACAGGCTATCCAGAGACTCAATAAAATATGTATGGAAGTTTTCAACTCCATATTAAACCACAACAACTCACTTTCCATTTCCTTCTTCTGGAAACATTCTTAAGACAGCTCCAACCCAATGCTTCAAGATTCCGGACTGGAATCTTGCAGCTGGAAAAACTGTGTAAAACCTGCAGGAAGCCCAGACAAAGCTCAGATTGGTTGGTTCTTTTGTGTGTGTGACTTGTCTGTACTCTTTGGAATAGCAATGAACCAAAAGCATCTGGTCACCCTGCACAGACAGGGCACAGCTCTGGTTCTCAGGAGGAGGAGCTTTCCAGCAGCTGCAGAGGAAGCTGGCATCCACACCTCCCAGGTGAAAGCTGCTGCTTCACTAAGGCCTTTGGGAAATTACTCAAAAGGCAGTAGGAGAGTCTATTCCTTCTATTGAGAGTCTATTCCACCTCTTCTTTCTCTATAAGAGAACATTTAAAATAAAATCTAGTGAAGAATTATTGGAAAGACAATTTCTCAGGAAACTGAGAGCTTCGTGCTCATGAGTGTGGTGACAGCCCTGACAGCCATGCACCTGCAGTCTGTATTTCCTGCCATTTCAACCAGTTCTGAGTGGTTTGTCTGTCATTTTGTATAATTCAGTGCCTCATCCTCCTCAGATCCATACCACCACTTCCTTAAATCCTACTGGGAACACACTCTGCATTTTCAAATGTGCGAAAACCTGAATTGGAAACACCAAATGTGCCTTTCTAAATCTCATCCTGGTAGACAAGAGATCAAGCAGGTTCCAAGTTGGATGTGTGCACCAGAATTAAGATTTAAAGGAAATTTATGTGCTTTAATCTGCAAGAGCAATGCTCAAAATTCCCATTTAATCCCTTCCAGCAAGTACATTTTCACAGGTAATATTTCAGGCGTCACAGGCATGATTTTCTGGTGAGACCAGACCTAAGTTAGAGCAAGGATGCCTTTGTTTGGCTTTTACCTCAGCAACATTTGTCTTCTACACTAACATTTGCCACTAAACTAGAGAGGGGGATTCTCTCTCCTCATGGCACAGCACATTTGCCTCACATTCCTCTGGTCCAAGCACAGGGAGCCTAAACACACCAACAGTTTACATCCTGCTGTGGAGCTCATCTCCTGCTCCCTCTCTTCTATCCAATAAATCTCTTTTTCCTGTTCTGCCTCTCCCTTTCCACAATTTCCATGTGGTTGGGTTGCAGCTTTACTGATCCCTTGCTCAGGGAACCCAGAATTATGATTTTTCTGGAGAAGGAGATGGGGACTGAGGTTGTTTTTCCTGGGGTTGACTCAGATCAGTGAGTGGTCAGCAAAGAACCAGGTGGACACAAGGGACCATGCAACTGTGAAAGTGATAAGCAGACAGCTCTGACTTTATCTGAAGAGGAATATTTAGATATTTCTGGTGATATCTAATGGGCAACATTAGGTTCTTTTCATTCTTTAAGGTTTTTATATCAGCTTTTTATATCAGGTTTGTTCTTTATCTGAACACCTTTATTTGATGCCTAAAGTGTTTAGTTCCAAACCCAATGATGAATTATGAATAATGCTGGTTATATTTATAATATAGCCAAAATCAGATAAAAGATGTAAAAAGAAACAATAATTAGTTTTATCACCTGTTTTTTCTGCGAGGAAAGAATTTATCAAGCTAAGATCAAAAAACAGTCCTCTTAAAAAAATAAATTAAATATTGTTCTTAAAAAAAGATATTGATTTGGCATATCTTCAAATAGTATAAACCAGGAAATAATACTGCTAATGAAAACAACTAAACAGCCTAAGGTACTTGACCTTTCCCAAAGCTCACTATAAATAGCTTCCAATACTGTGCCTTGCACTCTGCAACTGCAGCAGATTGATAAGGAACAGCAGCAGTGCAGAGGGAGGAAAAACAGGTTATGAAACACTGTCCCTGTTTCAGATAGCACAATATAAACCACTCCTGTCAATGCACTGAGAGTGCCAAGGTTACGTGGCTGAATTCAGTCTGTGATGAACGACTGCAAAGGATGTCAGAAATGTGCCCAGATAAGCAAAGAGCACAAACACCTCTTGTTCCTGCAAGAGAAAGTTGCATTTGTTTAGAAATTGCCTGTTTCTTTTAATAATTCCCTAAATAGCCTGGGAGCCTGTGTGGAGTGACTGCAGGCAGCACCTCCTGTAACACAGAGCTCAGCCCAAGCACAGACAAGGCCATTTGGAAAGGAGAGACACAATGAGAAAAAATAAAATGAGAAAAAAAAAAAAGAAAAAAAAAAAAAAAAAAGAGAAAAAAAAAAAAAGATATAAAAATAAAAATAAAGATATAAAAATAAAAATAAAGATATAAAAATAAAAATAAAGATATAAAAATAAAAATAAAGATATTAAAATAAAAATAAAGATATAAAAATAAAAATAAAGATATTAAAATAAAAATAAAGATATTAAAATAAAAATAAAGATATTAAAATAAAAATAAAAATAAAAAGTGGAATGATGTTTTCAGAGTTGCACTCTCCCTCTTCCACATTACTATGACGCAATCTTTTCCTTAGTAAACCCAACTTCAAAATGAAGATATTTCCTCTAATTGGGAAAAACGCCACATAATTCATAATTCCACATGAAGCCCAGTATAGAAAATGGTTTTATTTCTTAAAAATAACTATTTTCTCTCTTTTAGTTATAAAATGATGCAAAAAGCATGGTACAAACAGAGGCAAACCCTACTGTTATCTAGGTAAAACCCTTCCACAGCATTTTAGTATTCCTAATATTGCCCCAAGAATTAATACCTCAAAATAAAACAAGTTGGGCCTTTTTAAATATTGACCTAGTCACCAATGTTTTCCTTTTTCAGAATTCATTAGACACTGACACGACTCATTTAGAAACCAAAATCTGATCTATTTAGAAACCTGATCTATTCAGTATCCTATGAACATTCCCTGCCAGCCTGGGGGTGCACATTTTTTAGCTCCATAATTCCAATACAAAATGATTCCAGTGTAGTTGTGATGTCTTTGCATATGAAGATCAGCATCTTAAACAGATAACAGAATCTGAATGCTAATTCCTCCTGAAAACAACCACCAGTACAAGAATCATCAGGCCTTGCTGAAGTATTATCTGTGTTAAAACCAGCATTATTTCTTTACACATTTTTAAATGTCAATAAACTACCTCAGTCCCCACAGGTCTGCCACAATTCATGCATGAGATTATCCCAATTTACTACTCTGGAATATGTTCTGAATACAATTCTTGTTTCATTTCTTCTGGGAAAAGGGAGAGGTTACTACTTCAAACTGCTTCATCTGAAAAATTTCATAATTAACTCAATGTTAATTCTGTGCTACAACACAAACATAATCACGTTATTAAATTAATATTTAATTATAAAATAATCACTGTGCAATATAAAGGGTAAAAAACAAATTACAGAATGATTACAGGGTAATTAAATATTTATCATTGAAACATCTGAGTGACAATTTGTGACCATAATGTGCTGAGAATTTTGTCCACAGCAAACTGCTGTGAACCACAGTCAGTCTCTTTCCTTATCTTTTACAATCAGATTAATAAGCCAGGCTTTATCATCTTTGTGTGAGTAACCGTGGGTTTTTACTCAGCCATATTATCCTCTGTCAGTAAATACACAATTATTAATACAAAATTGTGTTGTTCACTCAAAAGGAGTAACTGAGCTATTTTTTTAATTGTCCATTAAGAATATTATGGTGTACAAATGTTTTCTTTTCCTCATGTAGGTGTGAAAAAGTACAGGAAAACAAAAGGCCTGAAAACTTCAGAGGTTTATTGAAGGGAAGGAGACAAGAACTCCTCCATGGCCAGGGACTGCATTACCTAAAACCCCCTGGGTTCAGCCTAACCCATTTTTGGCATTCCAAATTCAAGCTCAAAGCAGCTCCCCAGGAGCACTCCCAGCTGCCCTGACAGACTCAGCCTCTCTCTCTGAGGCACAGACACCAACCCCAGGCACAAACACTGCCAGGCACAGAGCACTTCCCTGCACCTGCATCCCTGGGCTCAGGGACCAGGAGGGCTGCAATTCTCTGCACCTCACCTTGGGAATGAACTGCAAAGTTTCCACAGGGAAGTTTCCTCCCAGAAGCTGCTTCTGGTAGAGGCAGAGACAAAAGCAAACATGAGAAGAAAGGCAGTGTGTCACTTCACTGCTAAAAACAGCTTCCCTTGAAATTTCCCTGAGTGATGATTTAAAAGAAAGCCATGATCCTTAGGGCTGGGATCTGAAGGTTAACCCTGAGCAGTATCTGCACTCCCTGTATGGCAGGAAAATAAAAACTCTTCAGAGAAAAAACTATGCTAAATTTACCAAAGGTCTAATACACCATCCTAAGAATAAAGTTAAAAGTATTTCTGCCACTGCCATAAAATGAGCAACTCATTCTGTGACTCAAAATCATCTCTTTTTTTTTTTCTGCAAGCACTGGTGATGGCACAGAGGTATCACTAATCTGATTTGTTCTCCAAATCCAGTGACAAAGGCAAATATTCCCAGAGAAGCTCTGCTCTGAGGTTCTCCAGAAGGCCCATACAAGCCTTTGCTTTGCCTATTCTCCCTTGCCTTTTTTTTAGCACCAAATCTAATTTACTCGGGAAATTGTGGGGAATTATCAAAACAGCTCTGATTTCACCCCTACTGAATAGCGAAAAGCCAATTCTTTTACAGCATTTAAGTTTCCTAACTGGGAATCTTTGTGTTCCTAAAAGATATTTTACTGTGAGAGTGTAAATGAGCACAAGAAAGCCCAGAAAAAAGAAAAATCACACTTGGGAAAGGTAAACTTCTTCAAAGAACTCTCCTCAGCAGGTTATCAATGGAATCTAATGGAACTTCCTAGGAAGAGCAGTTGCCGAGTGAATTGCTGAAGGAACTAATTACTGAAGAGTAAAATTACAGCACACAGTGCTGAAGAGGTCTGAAGTTCTTGACACAGTTGGCCTGCTTGTTACTTAAATGAAAGAGCTGGATAGGAAACTTCAAGTCAGTAAGGAGGACAAAGAGGTGAAGAAGTGTTTTCTTGAAATGAAACAGAAGGTAACAAAGTAAATCAAGAAATTAAAATCAAGCCTGGGCTAACTGCGAGTCAAAAATCAATTTGATTGGGCTGGAAGAGTTCCTTCAAACAAGGATATAAAAAAAAAAAATGCATGTGAATGAAATTCTGAACTGAAATAATTGAATACCACAAACTTCTCTGCAAATATTCTTAAAAAGAAAGAAAACATTCCAAGCTCAGCTAAGTGCAAACATTGCTGGACAGCAATAAGTTTAAGGCCACTGATGCTTCCACTATAAATTCATACTTTATCATTAATACCATTAATAAGACTGACAAAGAAAAAAAGCAAGTAGCAGGTTGGAAATATACATTGGAAATAACTTCAACAGCACAAGCAATTTTCCTGGCACAATCTCTGCTCAGTCATTACAAAAATTAGTACAGCTGAGGAAGGAATACCTGAGGCACATTCAGGAAACATTAAAAAGTTTGCAATCTGAAAAATAACACAGATAAATATAAAAGCCAGACCTCCACATGGTAAGCTAAACATGTTTAGTGTTTTATGAAAAATGTGTTTAGATTTTTTTTTTGTTATGATGAGAGTGTTTAATTAGGGAAAAGAAGAAGCATGAGTCTTTGTAGGGTATGGGATTTCAGAAGACATCACAATCCCATTGACTGCACACAGCCATGGCCTCACTCTGCCCAGATGGGAACCCTTCCAGACTTGTTTTGAAATCCTGGGTTGGCCATAAACTCCCTCCTTACCTGGGTGACTCCACCAGGATTTGTCATTTATTCAGACACCTTTGCACCAGTTGGGCATTAAACGCCTTTTGCTTATGCCAGCACAAACCCAAAGCAATCTTGCTTTACATCAGCATGAGACAGGAATGCAGAATTTAACACCAATTACAAACTGGCTCTTCCTTTAGCTGTTGCCAAATAGCAAGGAATTATTTGTTGCTTCCTAGGTATCTTGGTGATTAATGAAGTTTAAGAAGGGCACCTTCACTAATAATATGTGCCTCACATTGATCATGTTTCCAGCAATCATTAGTATTCATTAACAGCAGTCAACTTCTTAATTCCTTTTTGCTTAAGTCCAAATTATTGCAAGTTATTTACAACACCCTGTAGGAAAGAACAAAGCTCTCACAAAATCTTAATGGCTTATTCCCAGATCCTCATATGCCAGCACTTCTGGGAAATACATGCACACTGCAAAAATATCCTGGCTGATAGTCCAGAGAATTAACTGCACATAAAACTCTCTGTACAGAGTAAGCAGAAGATAAACTTGCATCAGGCACATGGCAGAAATACAAGATACAGGAAGGTAAAATAACTCACTTGTTGAGATCTGATTGTCTTCTATAAATCCAGCACTGCAGCCTTCTCCTTTTCCAGGTGGTCTGGTGCAGTTTGGATCAGTTACAGCATCAAACCATCACACAATTTGTCTACACAACCTCACCAGAAAGTTCCCAGGCCACTTCCATACAAGGAGCTCTCCCAACGTGCATATCAATTTACTTTTTGCTCCTTATAAACCAAATCTATTTTAGAATCATAGAGTCCCAGAAGATGCTGAGCTGGAAGGGATCCACAAGGATCATGGATCCAGCTCCTGTCCCTGCCCAGATCCCCCAACAATCCCCCCTGGGCATCCCTGGGAGCTCCTGGAGCCCTGGCAGCCTCAGGGCTGTGCCCATTCCCTGGGGAGCCTGGGCAGTGCCCAGCACCCTCTGGGCGAAGCAGAACCTTGCCCTGATCTCCAAGCTGAGCCTGGGCAGTGCCCAGCACCCTCTGGGGGAAGCAGAACCTTGCCCTGATCTCCAAGCTGAGCCTGGGCAGTGCCCAGCACCCTCTGGGGGAAGCAGAACCTTGCCCTGATCTCCAAGCTGAGCCTGCCCAGCTCAGCTCCAGCCTTCCCTGGGTGCTGTCCCTGTCCAGGGAGCAAAGATCAATTCCTGCCTCTCTGCTTCACTTTAAATTTCTTTAATTGGGGATTAAAAATACTTTTTGCCCAAGCTGAGTATCTCTTGCTTGTGACAGCAATTGGTAAAGATTTTCCCTCTCATTATCTCACCCCAAAAACTTTCTTATCCCAATTTTTCCCCTATCTAGCAGAGGAGTAGGGGGTGAATGAGAGGATGGGTGGGTGTTTGGCTGGAATCTGTGTCTGCCCAAATATTTCCAGCACTTTCTGTTCACAGTGGTACCACCCTACTATTTCAGAACCTACCTTGAGATATTCCTACATCTCCCCAGCCAGGTCCTCCACTTTTCAATCTGTGGATAAAAAGTATTCCAAATAACTTCCATGCATGCTTATCACTTTTCTCTTTTGATTCAGATATTCAAATATTACAATGCAAAGCATCAGAGCTCTAAGATTTATGAATACATCACCCATCTGGCAATGGTCTGAGGTTCCTAGCTGCAGTAGATGAGTAAATCTGAAATTATAATTCCTTCAAAGACCGTCAGGATGACATAAATTTGCTAAAATCTGTAACATTATGTGAAATGCACTAGAAACATTGCATGCCTCAAGATGCAGCGTGTATCTACTCCATGACAGGAGTTCAAATATAGGAAAACAAGTTAAATCTATGATAATTTTTGCACTGAGGGACATAAGTAAAATATAATGCCATAAACACAGAGACTGCCTTTTGGAGAGTTAGAATCTAATTCCTCTATTGGATTGAAATAAAATGGAAATATTGCTGTTCACAACTGTAAAACACAAATGTACATGAAAAACACAGACCTCAGGTCAGGAGAAATCTCTTGAAGAAGAAATTACTGCATTTGAAAATATCAGAGATTTCTGCAGGTATGTCATTCAAGAGGGATTGTTTCTTTCTTCTTCAGGTGAACTTACTGTGCAATAGGAGAACCAAACCAAAGGATTGCCAGAGCTTTACAAACCCAGTGTGCCAACAGTCACATCCCCTTGCCATTTGTGGGTTTGCATTTTCTGTGCCTAATGGGGCATTCTGGAGGCACCTCATTTGTGTTCAGACCTGCCCAAGCAGCCCCAGCTCCACCCACACCCACTGAGGTCTGTGATGTGCAGCAATCCTCCAGACAAGGAATTCGTTTATTGTCTCTCCTCTCACATCAGTGCAAGAACAGCACAGGAATGAGGAACAGAAGAAGGTTTGGATTTAGGAAAGGATGAAAACCCTCCCACACTGTGGAGACCAACCCTGCCAACACTGTCCTGAGGACTTTCTGCAGCAACCAGGGGGTCAGTAAATCCAAAGCTGATTTCTCTCCAGGATCCAAGCAATGTCCTGTGCTGGGATATCATACAATTTCTAATATAGAAATTTGATTTGGATGAACAGCTCTGTGGCATAAAAAGAAATAACTGCCATTATCTTCCTGAGGAGGTAATTTGAAGGCCTGGCAGCTGACAGCCAACACACCTCCAAGCAGCTGCTATTAATGGATGGCTTTTCCTCTCAACTTTTCAGGCCTGAGAAAAGAATAAGGAACTTCAAACTTGTCCTTATGAACGATTATGGAGATATTTGTCATCCATAGATACGGTTTCATCCATGGGTTAGCTGTGGATTCACCTCCCTGGGTTGGCATGAGGCATTGCAGCCAAAAACCAAAGCAGAACTTCAGCCCTCAGTTCTACAGAAATCAGGGAGGTGAGTGAAAAACCTGACCCAGCCTAATGGTTAAGCAGCTCCAACATTCCTTTTCCACTGGATTTCTTTGTAGCAAAGAAACACCTAAATAAATAATAAAGCAGATTTTAGAGAAAGGCTTGAAAAATTAATGGAAATCTGTGTGATCAAGCCTGGAAGAGCCCGATGAGAAGCTGGCTGCATAGCTCTGATCAAATCAGAAAAGTCAGGGAACTGTTTCACATCAATGCAGACATCTCTGGGAATACTTTTATAGTGACACTACTTCACCACATCTTATTAGAGTTGTTAAGACACATTACAATAATATCTGACAAATAAGTAAGTTTGGAGCTATTCCAAAATTAATCCACATATCACTATAGCAGATTCACATGCTGGTTTAAAAATGTGAAATTATGCAATAGACATAATTACCATCAAGGTGAAGAAGCAAAATAAACCAAGCAGTAAAATAGTTGATTTTCAGGTGATACAGCTCTTACACCAACTCTGAACCCTGGAAATCCAAAACAACTCATGATGAAAGGAAAGAGATGTACAATTCCACTTCACTTGTCTCATTGCTGGGTTCCAAAACCTGGAGCAAATTAGGGATGTGAATTTATAGCAGAGAGCTTTATTCTCACTTGACCGTACAAAATAAAAACAAGGATTATTTAGTGCTGATACTGGGGGACTCCAGGCAGCAATGAACACTAACACTGCATTGCTGCTCTGCCTCCAACATCCTGCTTTTTCTGGCTCAAACTTCAGCCAACTCTGTTGGCATTTCCTACATTGGGTCTCTCTCTCTCTGGGTGAGCTTTTCGTTCTCATTTTTGATACTTTCCTCCTGCTCAGCCATTTCTGAGACCGGCAGTGGGAGAGAGGAATTTTGCACATGTAAAATAGTTCCCAGACTTTTTTTGTTTTGAAGCCTGCTAGCATTTCCACACTTCCCACACATGTAAGCAGGCACTCAAGGAATAACAAGCAAAAGAATCTGTTCTCAGTGACTGAACTGAAGCCTCTCACAGCTCAAACTGTTGGATTTTGCTGACCAAACTTTACAATCATTGTGTCTCTGGAGGAAAGTGGATATTAAATTCACATTCCAATGCCCTGGGCTCACAGAGCACATCCTGCTCTTTGGTAGTGGAGAAGGGTTTAATGATAATTGCTGTTACAAGATGCAAGCAGGTATTGGCATAAAAAGCTGAGATCTTTTGTCTCCTTGCACTCTGCTGGCGTCCTGACACCACTGAATCACAAGCTAAAGAAAGAAAGAAAAGGAGCAGTCTGAAGGTGCAAAGAAAGTGCCAAAAAGCTGACTTGTTAAAGAAGAGGAGGTGGATGATAAGCAAAAAAAAAAAAAACAAAACCAAAAAAAAACCCAAACAAACTAGGGTTAGTGTTTCTGAAGGATAAAGAGCTGGGAGGCAGAACAAGGAGCTGAGTAAGAAAGCTCAGGTTTTGTAGTCAGTCCAGTATTGGTGGGGAACAAGAGGTAACGACAATGCACCTGCAAGAAGAGGCCAAATGCCAGGTATTTCTCAGCTTTCAGAGGTATGTACAGTTCAGTGGCACTTTTATTTTGTATGTATTTGGTGGAACATGCTGAGAGAAAACTCAGAAATGAAATTTCAGTTTCTCAGAAATTTTTATTTTCAGGAAAAAGAACAGTGAATCAGGACAACAAGCCAAAACTTGGGAGTATGTACTTATTGCCAAATATGACATTTCTAGACTGAAATATCCTCTTCAAAGTACCTAACCACTTGCTAAACATTAGAGCAGAACATCCAAGCAAGTTTGGCAGTTCTAAATGGATGTGGATAAAATATCTGCCATTTCCATGGCTATTCACCATTGACTAACACAGGAGATTTTTATTCTGACTGTGGAACTTAATTTCAGTCTGCACCTGCCACAGCTCCTATCACAGCTCATTAGGGATCCCCTACAGTCAGGAAATCTGGAGAGCAGATGCCAAGCAAGTTGGCCTGCCTAGGGATCTAGTCTAGAAGCCATGGATTATGAAATCACATGGCAAGTGGTTCCAAATACATGACCTCAAGAAGTGTTGGGTGCTTGGCAACCCGTCTGTATTCATCTAGAGCCAGATGAGAAATTTAAGAGAAAATGAAGTTTCATTATGAGCTCATAAAAATGGAAACCGCTTATGTGAAATGCTTCCAATGAGATAATGTGAAAAATTGAACATGTGAAAAAGTCACAAAATACAAGACCTATTGCTGGTAAATAAATTCCAAAAAAATTCTCATTTTCATGTTTTCGTCCATTGCTAGGTCATATCCTCATAAATTCCTGAAAACTCTCACCAAAGGAATACAAAGAGCAGTTTCCTCCTGTGGGAAAACACTCACTATTGTAATGGCAGCACTTACTACAATTTATAGTTTGCTGCCAAACTACACACTGCACACAGAGCACACTGCTGCAATGCATATAGCATCAGTGCTACAGTTTGTAAAATCATACAAAAAGGGGATATTTATTGAGAAGAAAACCTGACCCTCAACAATTCACAGTTGCTGGAGCTGATAGAGAAAATCACACGATATATTTCACACTAGGACCTGGGAGAAAATGCTTCAAATCAAATGTACTCTCTGGATGAAGGAGAGCGGGGCAGAGCCACCCAGAGAACCTGTGACAACAGAGTACAATTACAGCTGCAACTGATCCAAACACTGCTCTCCAAAAGCAAATGTTTTTTAGAAGTTCTTTGGGACCTCTGTGGCAATTTTAGGTGGCTTCTTTAATGATGGAACTCTTATAACAATGGGAAAAACTCCGTGCCATAAAATTGAAAAATGCTTGCTTCTCCTCTCCCATATAACACACAAGCATTTTGATTACCACTCCACACTAAAAGGATGTTTCAATTTAAAGCTCTTCAAGGGGCTGCCAGCAATGCTCCTCTCAATGATAAGTCCATTGTACAAGACAAGTGGGGAGAGCACTGCCTTCCTAAAGGCCAGGAAAGTGTGTTATTGGGTTATTTACAGCCAAGTGACTAAACAAAGAGAAGTGTTGAAGATGTCAAAGAGTCTCCAAGTCCAGAAGCATTAACAAATAGTCTGAAAAAACACACAATGTTTTGGGTTTTGGTGGTGGGCCTAAGCAGTGCTGGCTTAATGGCTGGACTTTATCTTAAAGGTCTTTTCCTACCTGAAAGATTCTATAATGTTGTAATTCTAGGATTATTGCTCTCTCTGTCAAAAATGCCCATAGATTATTCCAATGTCTTCATTGCAAATTGGATCAGGCTCAAAGGTCGGGAATGGTACCAGAAGACTGACTAATCCCCCAGCACAAGTAATAAAAAAAGCCTTTCTAAATGAGGCACTGCAGGAGTGCATTTACCTCCCTTTCTCCAGGCCTTGTGGTGGCTAAACTCCCTCAAAGTCTGAGGAGAGACAGAACTTTACCTGTAAACTGAATAAAAAATTATCCAAGTTGTTTGGTGAGTATTTACAGAGTTATCCCCACAGGAACTCTGTGTCAGTCCATCAGGAGCCTGTTTAAGTTTGCTAGAGTTTGTTTTTCCATTTTGCTGACACCTGAGTGTGGAGCTCTGGCCCTGCCACTGTGCCCAGGTGCCATTGACCCTCCCAAGGGACAGAGCAAATCACAAACACTCCTGCTCAGGTGGCCTTGGCTTTGGAACAGAGACACAGCTGACAACTGCCCATTATTCCATCTTTTGTGCCCTTTTCCCTCTGGGACACACACAGTGCCCAGTGCTGAAGGTGAGTAAGCTGCAAATGTCTTCATTCTTTTGATGCTTATTCTCCCCAAGGAATTTAATTACAGCAAGGAGTCTTTTGAATGGGTTACCCTTGCAAGCAGCAGTAGACAAGAGGGATAAGAAATAAAAGAAAAATAAACGTTAATGTTGGTAACAAAAAGACAGACATGATGCATAACTTTTATGGCAACAAACAAATATTACCCATTTTGTTTGAAAACTGCAAAGCTGTATCATGGCACATCTGTCTTTGTAAAGGAACCAGGAGTGCTCTGGAAGTTCACTGTGGAAGTTCTCAGTCAAACTTGTTCAGCCCCAGCCATGGGCAGGGACACCTCCCACTGTGCCAGGCTGCTCCAAGCCCCAATGTCCAACCTGGCCTTGGACACTGCCAGGGATCCAGGGGCAGCCCCAGCTTCTCTGGGCACCCTGTGCCAGGGCCTGCCCACCCTGCCAGGGAACAATTCCTGCCCAATCTCCCATCTGAGCCTGCCCTCTGCCACTGGCAGCCATTCCCTGCCTCCTGGCCCTGCAGCCCTTGGCAATTGTCTCTCTCCATCTTTCCTGCAGCTCCTTCAGGCCCTGCAAGGCCACCCTGAGCTCAGCCCAAAGCTTCTCCTGTGCAGCTGAACAATCCCAGCTGTGCCAGCCTTTCCTCCCAGCAGAGCTGCTCCATCCCTCTGCTCATCCTGGAGCCTCCTCTGAGCTCATTCAGTGTTTATCCATTTTAAAAAAGCATAACAGCAAAAGCATCTCCCCCTGAATCCATCAAGCATTCCTCTTGCAGAGCTTTGTGCAGTAGTTGTGCATGTGAAGTGCAGCATGTACAGCCCTGCTGATAAGTGTTGGCACAGCAGGCACTCCATAACAAGGCACAGACACAGTAAAGTATTGCAGCAATTCAGCACAGACACAAAGAATTCTAGCCATGAAGTCATCTGTCTACACAAATCCAGGAAAAGCAGGAAAAATGACATCTTCACTGAGGCAAATAATGTTCCAAACATACCAAGCCATGTAAATCATTGCAGGAGAGCACATGTTCATCTTCATGAGCAGACTATGTGCTGACAGGTAGATCATTCACAGCACTGGCAGGCATGGTAGAACTTCTATTTTCTCTTACTTGACTTTCCAGCACTCTGCCTTCTTAATACATTTCAGTTGGAGAGAATAAAATAATCCAGCACCAGTAATTTGCCACAGAAATTATTCTGGAATTACATACTCTACACACTTTTTTTTTCACATTAACTAGACTAAGACTTGCAAGAAGAACTTTTCATATCCTGAACAACTTGGGGATAAATATCAGTTAAGTCCAAAGCAGTTCACACTAAAAAAAAAAAAGGAGTCTTTCAGAGATGGGTACTGAACCAAACCAACAGAATTCAGAAAAGAAGTGTTTATCTCACTGTGACCAGCTCTCTGAAAAATAAAATAAAAAAAAATATAAACCATATAATTATTACATAACATTCAGGAATTCTCCTTGATTTAAACTCATGGAAGAATGGCATCTCTAAAATAATAAATAATAAAACAATATTGTTTTATTAAAAGTCATACTGAGATCTCAGTTTGGGGTTGGACACAACTGGAAGAAATAATAGCTTCAAAGTTACAACTTGTTTTGTCTCCATTTGAATTATGCACTACTTTTCTCTATCTAGGATGCACCATTGACAGGGAAAATCTTGTTGCTAAAAATATTTTGGAAAATTGTTTGCATTGATTCTTGATTCAATTTCTAATTGATATCACTGGTGTTCCATGGTTTGTACCTGTTCTTACATTTTATGCAACCTATTTTACCTATTAATTTAAAACCAGAAATGTGTTCCTCAGGAGACTGATGCCTTTTTTCCTACTTTCCATGCCAATTTTCATAATGACTTTACCATAAATGGATAGTTTGAGTTAAAATCTTATTAATTCCTACTAATGCCACGTGCCCTGAGTATTTCCTAAATATCTATAAAACTGATCCTTTAAAGATTAGAACTCTATTTTCCATAAATTTCTATCAAGTCTTTTAACAGAGCTCTGCACTGGTATTTTAATGTACACTTACTTTAAAAATAAAGTGTTTTCATCCTGCAGGTATCTCATTATTTGTCAATTTTGACAGTTTCTTTGTTCTGCTCTCTCATAAACCACTTTCCTGGGGAATCCCTAAGGAATGCCTGTTTATCCTAGGGAATATCTCCTTCCTATCAGTTGATGTAATCGAGGAATCTTCTTTTCACCTAAAAAGCACCCATCAAATCCCCAAACAAACAAACAAACTCCAGCAAAACAAACAAATCAACCCTACACCTCCCCACATCTTTCAGATAACTTTGCTCTTCAAAGGAAACACCTTTAAATTTTTTAGAAATGTGGTGAAAAACACAGTGAAGAACATGGAGCTCCTGTAAACACCTGGGAGACTAAAACATCCTGACAAAAAAAAAAAGCACACGTGCTGTACTTCAGTCACCATAAAAATTATGAATGAACTTTTCTCCTGACTGACAACAAAAATCCACAGTTCTCTAAAAGAGCTTTGCTTTACAAGGAAATGTGATAACTCCCCGGGAGCAACAGAAAAATTTAAATTCAAAATTACGTACAGCATTTTACTTTCTAATCAAATGCTTGCCGGGGTATGGATTTGATAAAGTGCACACAGCCACAAATGACACTTGTAATGAATGCTATTTGTCAGTAGCTGGTCATTTATTTCTCCAAAACCAAGTGTTTAACTCGTTGAAAAGTTTGTGAAGGAAAAAAAAAACAAACCAAGAATAGCAGCAACAATAATAGAAAACAATCCTCAAGAACCTCCTTAATTCTCTTTTCTGTAACATCTGAAGTGAGAAAGTGAAGAATCGTTAAATAAATTCTGTGCTTGACTGGTATGCAAAACTTCCTTTCAATGCTTGTAAACTCCTAAAAAGATCTGCAGTTCAGATAAGAGAACAGCAGTGGGGACCAGAGAAAAGAATTTTGCCTCAAGGATAGCATAGAAAAGAAAATAAATGTCAGGTTCCGAACAGATGTTAGAAAGCTTATCAGGAGATTAAGCTGGTGAAATGGCCTGAAACACAGAACATCCCTACACCTTGTAAGATGCTTCGCAAGGTGCATCAGCACCACCCGAGCACTGCAAAGGAGAAAGGGGGAATTTTCTTTTCTTGTCTTCATTTCTGGCACGTTCTTTAACCTATCCCGAATCTCTGCTGGTTCCCGAAGCAGCTGCCTCTCCAAGCTATTAGCCAGCTCTCTATCTCCCTCCCCCGTGGAATTCTGTCATTAACCCCACATTTTCCTTCTGTTGTCGTCACAACCCTTCGGCCTTTAGTTTACTCTTCCTCCTGTCCTCTCTCATCCTCTTCATTCTACTTCTCTTCCTCACTAGTTACCTTTCCCACAGTGAGTTTTACTCCTCTTCCCCGACAAACAAAGTCGTTCTAGAAAAAACCACAGCATCTTACCATCATATTGCTCACATTATTTCTTTTGCTGTGTTATCAGTTTTCATTACAAGCTCTTTGATAAGAGGATTACCTGTTGATCTCCTGCACTGGCTATGCACCAACAGCTGTTTCCATGGCATTAATGTAATTCATTACTTGCAGACTGTGAGTGCCATGGGATTTCAGTCTGACCCACAACTCCAGAATTATATCCTTGCTTGTGATTCACTTCACAAGACGAAATTGTTTTCCACATCTGCCACCAATGCAGAGTTTAGTTTTAAAAGCTTGTCAGTAGCGAACAACTGTGCTGTCTTCTCTGCCTTATTTTAATGGACATTGTAAGAGCCCATTACACTCATGCACCTCACAAAAAGCAAAATTTATACTTCGCTCACTCGTGTAAAGGAGAAAATTTGTCTTAAAATGCTTAGCTGTCTTCAGGGAGCCTTGCAGCATTTTTATTCTGAAATAAAACAGTTCCTACATAAGCCAGAAGGGCACTCCACATTCTAAGATTTGAGCTCTGCTTAATAATCGACGCTTTTTATCCAATTGTTCATTGAAAATTCAAGTTTTTGATACTAAAGAACGCAGTTTAAATGAAAACAGGATCCCTGGAGAATTTAATAGCATACTTCCCATAGTTTAGACTTCCTGAACAAGTCAGCTTTTATCAGCAATAATTGAAGTTGCCAAATTCAAGAACAGAACTGATGTGGCTACACACTGTGAAGCCATTTAGTGACAGCACAAATACAGAGCACTGTAATTAGTTGCCTAACCGTTGGTACAAAAAAAATTGTGCAGTGTGCTGCCACCTCTACATAAACTTCAAAGTGCTTGTGTTGAGCATTATTTCTAGAGCCATCAACATTAAGTGGTTTGGTTTGCCCATCTGTACTTGTAATTAATTGATTCATAACTTTACGTAACTGAACAAAGATATTTGAAATGTATTGAAGTAAAACACTGTGTTATTGAAAGGTCATTATTCAAAATAATGAAATTTCGCCTGCATTTGAAATTTCAGATTTTCAGTTTCATTGTGTAAAACCATTCTGAAGGACTACCCAAGGAATGCTTTAAAAGAGATTTTTGCTCCCATCAAGTGCATGATGTTGCTTGCCTTTAAGCTGTTTTAGAGACACTCTTATTTAGTGAAGATATTTTACTTCAAGGAACAGAGGTTTACATGAGGTCTCCCCCTCCGTGCAACTTCACAGCTGCACAGGTGAGAAAAATGAGCAAGCACCACAGTGAAGAGAAATAAAACATGTTTTCATACAAAACTCCCAGAAAAGAAGGCTATGAATGTGCTTTTTGACTTTTGACTTACATTTTCATTACACTGCTTGACTTGAACTTCAGTCTAGCCTTTCTCCAGCCCATGAAATTCAAAATATTCACAGAGGACGTGTTACAAAAAACAAGAAATATGGCCCATTTTGCTGCTTCTGAAATTTACCTAGCATCAGCAAGCAGTTTACTGAATTCCATGTAGCAGAACTGCCCAAAACTTTAGCCTTTACCAGCCAAAAGTAGAAGACATAAAGGACATTATATTATCCCACCAATTTTCCTCAGCCTAAAGCCTTTCAGTGCAGCCAAAGCCATGTGTACCAAGGAAAACTAAGAGGAAATAAAGAAGTGAGAGGGCATTTCTTATCATAATTTTTAATGTATAAAGATGGAGTTCCATATTTATGCAAATTATTTAATAATTTCCTAGGTTTATTTTACAAATTTAGATGTCCTAGTTTTCAAAGGTAAGTAAGTTTATAGTACATATGTTCAGAATATCTTTGCCTGGTTCCTTTGATCTCTCACTAGCACAAGTACCAAACTATGATTCAGTCGCTCAGCTGCTTTGAAGATTTCCAGTCGTTCCTCTTACAAGGACAAGTGCAAGGAGTTTGTGACTTCTTGGACACACTCCCTGTAACTTTTAAAACCAGATTTCCCTCTCAGAGCAGGACACGAGTGATGAGACATGGCACCTTCATTCAACTCTCCAGCCCTCTCCTCCACCAGCTCCTGATGCTACAATTGCCCTCTTAGGCTTTAGTTTGAACAGCACTTCATGAGTTTGTTTAGGTGGGACTTGAGGTTTTCATACCAAGCTCCTTCACTGAGGGTTCTGCATCTCTTGTGTTTTGCTTTCACAAACACAAAATTCTTCAAAAGGAGCAGATAATTTAGAAATACCATTTAGAAAACATGACATTATTGTGCTTTTTCTTGACCTAAAGACTTCCTGCAGTTCCAATTCTCTGCTTCTGTGAAACACCTAAAATACTTTCCACATCCTGAAGTGACTGGCAGCAATTAAACTCCACCCACAACAGAAGTACTGGATATTAATTTAGGCACAGGCACTGGGCAGCACAGAGCTATCAAAACTGTCTTCAGGGATGTCTCAAGAATTACTGCATCTGCTGTGTATGCAACACCTATTTATCCCAGGTTCCTGGGCCTCAGGAAGCTGAGCAGAGCTCCAGACCTCCTGTCTGACACATAAATTTACTGACCAAAATATCAGATACTGAATGTAAGGAAGGAAAGGACAGGAAGAATTTAACAAGTAAATTCATATTTGACGTGGATTAAGAGGTGGTGACCTGTGTGTTCTCCTATGGCAATCAAGCCTGGATATTCACAGAGCAGCCACTAACACCTTCTGTCCGTGCAAATTGATATTTTTAAAGTCATTGAGTAGAGTGAAGAATTTTGGAGGTAAGGAACACACTCCTTTGTTTTGTACAGTACTAGAGCATGGTGCCAATAACACCCAGGCTGTGAGTTTGATCCCCATAGGGGCCATAGCCTTAAGACTTGGACTCAGTGATTCTCCTGGGTCCCTTCCAACTCAGAATACCCTGTGAGTCTAACACCAAGATGTGATATTTAGGTGATCCTAGAGATGTACACTCAGGAAAATTCAGACCCTCTGCAACATTTCTGTGCAGTTTCATGTGCCTGATCACTGCATTTGCTTGCTGCAATCACTCCACAACCAGAAGATAAGCCCCACCTATTTGGAAGAAACTTTCCATGAAATTTCAGAATGGTGCTGCATATAAGCACCAAATACCCTCCTGTTTCTGAAGAGCGGCTATCATGGGGCTGAAATGCAGGAAAAGTGCACTACAGCTTAGAAAAATGACTGCAGGACAAGCCCCCTGTGCACTTGCTTTTATTTAATTATCCCAGTTAGTGGTAATGAATTCAACTATAATAAACCTCTCCTATAACAAGCAACAATGGATTAATTATCACAACAGAGAAAATATTTTGCTACCAAACCAGAGAGAAATTTCTGCTCCACTTTCAGTCGTTTCCAGTACCAAAGACCCAATTCTTTCATAAAAAGATAAAATAAATGTAAGACATTTTTTGACCATTCAACAAGAGTACATGTAAAATAACATTATTCAGAACTCTGTTGAAAAATCTATCTGGAATGGACAAATCATCAAGAAAAGGAAATTTAAAAAAAAAAAAAAAGCAGAATAATCTATACTTACATAACAGTAATTTGTAGTGAAGAATAACCAGGTAAAACTCTTCACACTTTGGTGGGGCATTTCTCATGAGCATGTACACACATTTCTCCCCACAAATAATCTGAAATGTTGTTTATAAATTGTCAGAGAATGGCATCCCTGTGTCCTAAGTAAGTGTAGCCAGCTAACAGCTCTGATTGCCTGCATTTATTACTGGGGGCTTGCTTTAAGAGGAACAGATGGTTTCCATGTGCTCCCAATCAAATACTCTCAACTGCTTATTTGATCATCCACACTAGGTTTTTTGATTTAAATAATTGAGCTTTAGCATTCTGTACTTTTTAAATCTGACCTGCTGCCTGCAGCTCTTTTGACTTGTGGCAATTGCTGTTGGCTGATGGCCAGCAGGCTTTTCCTCAGACCCCAGCACAGTTAATTCAGCAGTGAATTAAAAACAGACACTCTGTATTCCTTAGGATAACACACTCTAAATTCTCTTCTCCAAATAATCCCTATAGAGGCATACAAGCACAATTAATAATTCAACTATTAACCAAAAATGAAAGACTCGTTTAATCTCATTTAACACTGAGCAGTCTTATGACACATAAATGAGTGGCTTTAACCTACTGTTTATTTAATTATTTAAAGAGCAAAGTCACTTAAAATACAAATGCATAATTTACAGGGAGACAAATAACATTTCAAATCTACCTTCTATTTCTCTTGTCCATTTGTTTCAGAGCCAAGGCCTGTTGCAAAATCATTCTATTACACTCTGCATCTTGGGTTATTTACTTGCAAACATAAATATGTATATTATTGAGTTCTTTAGCTGCTATCCATTGCAAAGAAGCAGCACTTGGTGCTCTTTTGAGTTAAGTTTGTTACTGCCACTGAAGTTGGATGTTTTAATGAGATAATATAAGCTCTCTTGCCTGGCAAGTGCAAGGAAATAAGCACACTAGACTTGTCTGGTTACTGAATGATGGAAATGTATGTTTTTAATTACTAACACAAATTTGGCATATGCTCCCTTTCGGGAGAGTTCTTCAAATAGGAGTTTTAAACATCAGGGTAATCATTAGCAAAATGCTGAGTTAATTTAAACATTAATCTGGAAAAAAAATAAAATTGAGAGGGTGACAGAGGGCCCAGGAAAGAGCACAAGCATAGAAATGCATTCACAGAAATCGTAGTTCTTTATAAATATGTATTGAAAGGTCTTCTGAAAATGAAAATACATATGAGTGCACTAAGGCATGTTGCCTAACGGTGGAATTGCCTACATAATTTGGAATACTAAATTTATAAATTAAGTTTGAATTCTTTTTCAGTTTTCTGATCTGGTCTGTCAAGGTGAGGAAATAAGGGAATTTTATGTTAGATTACTGACTGGCTATATAAAATTCCAATACCTAAAACCTCTGATGGCTAATGAATGTCTTAGAACAGGTCAATGAATTTCTTGGAACAGAGTGAGGACTAGTAGGTTGTTTTTCTTCTGGGTGTATGTACATGCAGTCAACCAAACAAAAAAAAGTTTAGGTGAGGGTAATAAGGGTAATTAAGGTAAGGATAAATGGATTCACTTTTTTGCTCCCATCCTCCCAGAGTTACAATAGTGTATCAGCAAAATCTCTTCAGAGAAAAGTCAGGAGAGTAAAACAAAACAAAAATTAGGAGTATTTTAGTGCTTCCAAACACAGCAATGGTGCCCAGTGGGCATCCTGGAAAATGGAAATGTGCAGGGGAGGGGAAGAACAGACAGTGAGAAGCAGTGGGTCAGACAGGAGATGGATGTGCCCAAACCTGCCGTGGTTCTGGGTTCTGCCTGTCGGGAGCAGGAGGTCACAGCACATTAAACAGGAGACTCTGCACAGGGAGCAGGAATAATTGTAAAAAGGGCAGTACCACCCGTGCTGCCAAAAGCAACAGCACAACCGAGGGAGAGGAGGAGGATTCCATATGCCAGAAGGATGGAGAGCCAGATTTGCAGATACTTCAGTACCTAACAAATGTTATTGAGCTCTTAGCTGCAAGACATGCTAACAGTTGATTACTCTCATTGATTACAAAGCTGTACAGGAGTTAAAGCTCTAAATTCCTCAGGGACATAACAGGGTATTTTCAGTCACACAGGTTTTTCAGCTATTTTCCACCTGCATTCATCTCGTACCTACAGCTTTGCTCAATATTCATCCAGTCCTGACCAGACCCTCAAATTTTCCAAAATGCTGCAATATTTAGAAATGTGTACTCAGAAGGTATCCTAACAGTTTGTAAATGAATAAGAAACCTCACCTAGCACTGACTGAAAAATTCTTGCAGACTTCTCAGGTTCATCTGCCCAAAGTGCCTTCCTTTAGGTTTATTTGTTTTTATTTTTCTGTAAATTAAAAGCATAAAATGAGAGGAATAATTAATTAATATTATTGGGGTAAAGCTCTTAGATGAGTTGAAGTAGAATGGGAAAGCAAGTCCCTGCTCAAACTTATTTAGAGCAGGATGTGTTATCCCAAAACCTACTTCCCAGGCTAGGGAACATTGTGAGGCTACTATCACTCAGCTTTACTATTTCAGTTGTTACAGACTGTAAAATAATAAACTAGTAGTTAACTAAAAAACAAACAAACAAACAAACAAAATAATCCAAGCAACAAACCAACAACAACAAAAAAAAACCCTCACAAAAACCAAACCAAAACAAACAACCCCAACAAAACTCAAAACCACAGAATGGTTTGGGTGGGAAGGGACCATAAAGCCCATCCAGTACCACCCCTGGGACACCTTCCACTGTCCCAGGCTGAACAATTCTGAGGAAAGGTAAATCACAGAAAGAACATTTAATAAAAATGGGAGGTAAAGTACGGCTGCTTACTGGAGAAACAAAGGGGACTTGGAGGTCTTTGGGGGTTTATTTTTCAAGGTAATTAAAATATGCTGGTTATGTAAGAGGCTTCTCCTCGCTTCAGAAGTGTGCATATGCTCAGAGTGCTCTGCAAAAGGAAAGCCTAACAATATGGAGAAAATAAACACCTTGATCATTACCAGATGGAATTTGTGTATTCGGCGTTGCTTAATTTCATAAATACTTAATCATAATTAAAGTCACTAGATGGCTTTTTAAAAGCAGTTAGTTGTTAAGATGATTGGCAGTTTTCCTTGCTGTTGATAACACCTAATGATGCATTGCAGAATGGAAAGCTACATTAAGAAATCCAAAAATACCTTCCCTGTACTTGCCACATTAGATAATTCTGAGTTTTTCTTTCCACAGACATTTATTGGTACTTACCATGTAAAGAAGGCTGATGGATGTCAAAGGCTCTCCAAGGATACTTTGCAGTTTATTTATTCAAGAGTTTCTTCAACAGATTTTTATGTGTTTGTTGTTTTTCCCCCCTGCTCCATGGGCCCAGAAAACACAATTAGTTTCATGGCACCAGCTGAATCACTTCAGAATTTCATCAATTTTCAACTGTCTTTAGATAAGAAACACAATTATTATGTTCAGCATTTAAGCCAACTCAAGCCTTGGGTTACAATAAAGGATTAGGACATGAAAAAGTATCTTCACTCAGGTGCAATAGCAAAAAGAAATCTATGGAGGTACAGAAGAGGCCAAAACCAGAAGATAAAAATGGGATCAGCCTCATGTAAGAGAGTTTAGTAAACATAAATTAGCTTCAAAATCAGATTTACACAGGTCACCACTCACACCTCTAACAGCCACCCTGACCTGCAGCCAGACCAGAGTACAAATACAGACTCCACCTTCCAAACCTTCCTTTCTGCTTCTCTTCCCTGTGTTTATACACCTGGATCCTACAGCACTGAGCATATTTACTTAACTTTAGGCAAACAAGGAAAGCTCCTTAGTGATGTGCACTATTTAACTATTTTTTAATTAATTCTAAACACAGAGACCTTTGTTGTATTTAATTATTCGTATTTTGTGTGACAGACTAATCACAAACATTATCATTAATTCTGAATAGAAGGAAAAGAGAATATAATATTTTGCTGAAATTTCTACTTTATTTTTTTTCCTTCTGGTTGGCTGTATCAGTGGTAAGCTTCCCCTCTTCATGAAGGAAAGGAAAAAACAAAGAATTTGCAAAGCTGACTTCCAACTTTGATATTTCTCTGGGAACGTAATCGTTAATTCCAATGAGAAATTTAAGCTATGCATAATTTAGGGCTTTTAGTCTGTATAAATACAGCATTGCAATAGAACAAAACAGTTACTACCTAAAAGTTTTAAGCCTTAATTTGGCCTGGATTTGTAAAGGAATGCTTGATTTCTCTGAAAATTGAGTCACAA
Organism: Eopsaltria australis; assembly: GCA_034509425.1. Taxonomy (NCBI): domain Eukaryota; kingdom Metazoa; phylum Chordata; class Aves; order Passeriformes; family Petroicidae; genus Eopsaltria; species Eopsaltria australis. The sequence continues at coordinate 60,812 of JAVTVJ010002441.1, forward strand.
GTTATCCACAATACCTTCATATAAGCACTATGAAAGCCAAGGGCTTAAAAATCAGGCTACTTTTAATATTCAAAGCCTGTATGTAGAGGCCAAACTTTGATCACTTTTTCCTACAGAAGAAATTCCTCCAGAAGTGCATAATTTTACACACTAAAAATACAATAACGAGAATAAATATGGAAATTCTTCACAACAGGCACTTCAGGTGCTCCACCCTGGATGGTTCCAATGGGCAGGATGAGTGCTTGGAGCTCCCTGGCTCCTCCTTCCTGTCCTTTTGGAGCAGAGAAAGGACATTTGCATCCCTCCAGTCCTCAGGCCCCTCTCCCAAGCTCCATGGCCATTCCAAGGTTATGGAGAGTGGCCTCACAGAGAAATCAGACAGTTCAAGTGTTCCCTAACTTGATCCCGTTCCATCACAGCAGACTTGCTTGGATTTCTGGGTTTCTGCAGACCAGCCTTGCTGCCAAAACCCGAGATAAAGGAGATGTTTGGTACCTCAGCCTCCTCCCCATGCCCCCAGTTCAGCAGCAGGCTCCTGTTCTCCCTCTATTCCTTTGGCTCCTGCTGTATTTATGAAAGCTCTTCTTGAAGCCTTTGACAGCTCTCACCAGATTTGACCCCAAGTGGGCTCTGGCTTTCCTAACCCCACCCCTGCATGCTCAGCTTCTCTATATTCCTCCCAGGAATACCTGGCTTTGCTTCTAGCTTCCATATCTTCCCTTTTCATGTCTGAATTTTGCCAGGAGCAGTGTTCATCCTGGCTGGGTGTCCTGTTCCTTGACTAGACTCTTTTCAGCTTGGGGGATGCTATCCTGAATATTGACCAGCTTTCCTGCAACCCTGCTGCCACTGAGGCCCTGTCCCTTTCTGCTGAGGGAATCCAGCTATCCCTGGGAGCAGAGTCCTGGCAAGATCAAAGCCTGGCTTTGCAAAGAGAGCTTTGGGGTTTCTCATCTTCAGGAAGGAGCCGACTGTTTAGGTGCGGGGTTCCCCCTCAGCCCCTAGCATGGGGCAGCCATGGCACAGCATCCTGCCTCTCTGCTCCCTGGTGTGAGCCCAGCCTGGTCCCTGAGCCACAGGCAGAGCCCTCTGCCACAGCTGCCCTTGGCTTTCTGAGCCCCCAGAGAGGGCAGCAGGACTGGAACCCCTCCTTGCAGCCCTTGAGGTGAGATACACTCCTACACAACCCAAAATATTGCAGTGTTCTGGTGCTTTGGTTAGCACTAAGCTCAGTCTACTTAAACAGAACAGAGATGTGAAGCCGAAGAAGCTTCTGTGCCTAACCAGATTCCCACACGGGGGCTCAGGCTACAAACCAAGGTGTTGCCTTTACCCCAACCTGGAAAAGAAACTCGAGATCATTTTAGCAAGGAGGGGATATAAAAGGGGATCTTTATCTTGAAGCCCTTCAGGAGCAGGTATGGAAAGGTGTCCATAAAAGCCCAGCCCCTCCAGGGGTGAGGACATATTTACAGCTTTTAGGAAATTAGCAGAATTGATTAAAAGCACAAATTAGGAGGACAAGTGGTGATTCAATTCCCCCCCAGGTGCAGCCCCTTCTCTGGAGCCCCTCTCAGCACTGGCTGGGCTTTGTTGATGAAAATGAACCTCAGAGTTGTTCTGGGCCTTGGTTCCCAGGAAGAGCCGAGATAGGACAGGGCCTGGCACCCCCAGGGCTTGGAGCTCTGGGATTTGTTTTGTCTTTCTGTGGTCTTAGGGAAAGACCCTGGAAAAGCACTGGGAAAACCAGCTCTGAATACAATAGGAACAGAGCTACAAATACATGTGCAAAGAGTGCAGAGAACATAGAAAAGGAAAAGGCAGAAACCAAACAGCACCAAAGGGATGATTCTATCAGAAAATGTCCCACCAATGCCATCCTCTGCAAGGTGCCAAACCCTACAGCACCCCAAACCAGCACTGCACTGGTGCCACTGATGCACTTGATGGCACACAACTCACACCCTGTAGCTTAAAAAAACCCCAGCTGCTCCATAAGGTGACACCACTTTTCCTACTGCAGCTTTTTTAAATGATGCCGAAAGAAGAGTCACACCTTGTTCTTAAAATAAACAAAGTATTTTGCTTTTTTTGTAACCTCTGACAGCACAAAGTAAAGTGATTCATTAAATGACTACTTTATGGTTATTTATGAGATGCTAACTAGGTGTATGATGTGCTAATTATTAGGAAAGCACACATTTGGAACATATCCAGGTGTCTTTCCAAATCTTTTTCCCCAGGTGCAGCTGTTTTTCAATTTCTTTCTGTTTGAATGAACATTACAGCAAATACAAATTCTTCACTTAGTTTCATTGTTTCATCAGAGCAAATTCAGGGCACCTGATCACCAGACATTCTCCCTCACCCTGGACACTGCTTTTACCAAATCCACAAAACCATTCAAGCAAGAAAAAGAATCCCCACCATATTTTTTTGAAATTAAAACAGACAAGATACAAGACTAAGAGCCTGCTAATATTCAAAGCCTCTGCAAGGGCAGTGAAGCAGATCTTTTAAAAGCTTCCAGGAGAAAAAAGTTGAACTGTTCCCCAGCTCCATCCCAGTCTAACTTAGGAAAACATTCCTTTCCTAATGCTGATCATACAACTCTGGATAATCAATGCAAGCACCTAAAAAGAAAACTGATCCCCTCCATGCTCTGTGCTGTCTCCAGGGTAGATGGAACTGTCCTGCTTTGAGGGATTCTGAACAGCAGGACAAAGTGTGTGGATTCTTGGAGCAGGAAGAACCTGAGCTGGGTTCCAGAGGCAGAGCAGGCACTGCCCAGGTGAGACCCCACCTGCAGAGCTGCCCCAGCCCTGGGGTCCCCAGCACAGCAAGGAGCTGGAGCTGCTGCAGAGAGCCCAGAGGAGGCTCCAGGATGAGCAGAGGGATGGAGCAGCTCTGCTGGGAGGAAAGGCTGGCACAG